>LZPO01017631.1:74563-85255 GCA_001675575.1 Neotoma lepida | reverse complement strand
GCTCTAGACTAGGAGCAGGCATGCTATCTGCATTGGTGTTGCTCTTCTCTGTCCTTCAAGCATCCACACTAATGCAAATTTCTTCGCAGCATCAGTCAAACCTCAATGACTCTGGATTTTGCTTCTCTCTTTGAAGTTTAGCCATTTAGTCCACATGTGGTACAGTGTCTGCTGCTGTGTCATTAATTACATCTCCTGAAAGCTAATGAAATAAGGGAATTTTCTGTCTGTTCCACTCTTCACATACCAAATAAATATTTTGCACATTTTTCTATTGTCTTATCAGAATTATTCTCTGACTTTCCTCCCTTCCCATCAGGATAAATGGGATGTGTATATGATCAATAGGACAGATTTTTTTCTCTAATATGTGCATCCATGTAGAATTTTTATATGATTATATTTTTCACTTCTTTAAGATTTATTTTTACAATTGCCAGGATTTTTTATTTTAAAATACTTCCTATTTCATTTGTGTTTTTTTCTTGTGTGTGTGTGTGTGTGTATGTGTATACTGCTCAATAAATCTTTGCCTACATCATACATGCAAAGGATTCAGCATTTCTATATTTATAGTTCATCTGAAATTAATT
Source organism: Neotoma lepida (assembly GCA_001675575.1). Classification (NCBI taxonomy): domain Eukaryota; kingdom Metazoa; phylum Chordata; class Mammalia; order Rodentia; family Cricetidae; genus Neotoma; species Neotoma lepida. The sequence continues at coordinate 84,662 of LZPO01017631.1, read as the reverse complement.
ATTTCAATTATTGTGAGGTGGAGCTCAAGATTCACTTTAGCATGGTTATATAATTGAATGTTCTACATTTATGGGAAATATACTTTTACTGCTGAAACATATTCCTTTGGCATAAATCACATCATCATAACTGTATGAATTTTCTGCTATTTCTCTTAAGTTCATTACACTGGTTTTATTATTCTATCCATGCTAATGTGATTCTTGGTTTTGCTCTGTAAGAATGTTTCATATTTGGTAGTGTATGCTAAACCAATGCTTCATAAGAACAATTACTACAATGAAACTATATTTTGTTTTCAAAATGGCCACAATTTTGGTAACCAGCAACACATTAAATCAAAAAAAAAAATCTACCCTAGGACTAAAGAGATGGCTCTGTTGTTAAGAGCACCTATGTTCTTGCAGAGAACCTGACTTTTCTTCCCAGCACTCATGTCTGGCAGCTGACAACCACCTGGAACCTCAGCTCCAGGACATGTATTCCCTTTTCCGACCTCTGTGGAAGCCTTCACCACCATACACANTTCCATACACATTGGCACACATGTGCACATACACACATATGCTAGTGATTAAAAATCTAGTCAAATATCAGCGGCTTTCTTTCTTGTGTTTACTTCTGGAAACTGGTGTCTGTGTGCCCTTGACAAAAACCATGTATTTACATACACAACTATCTTTTAGTTTAGTTTTTTTTTTTATTTATATGAATGGGCAAGTGTCTTGTGTGTATGTATGTGCACATACGTGCCAATATTGGCAAAGGCCAGAAGAGGGCATCAGATAACCTGGACTAGAGCTTCAGGTGGTTGTNAGCCTCCCAAAAAGGGTTTGGAAACCGAGCCAGGGTCTTGTATGAGGGAAAGAACTCTTAAAAACAGCNATTTCTCCAGCTCCACATACTTTCTTTATGGAACATTTAGTTTGTTGGATTTTGTTGTGAGAAAAGTCCATTTCTTGGTGTACTTTGTTGCAGCATATGTTTATGTTGCAGTGTTTNTATTGATTGTAGTTTAAAGACAGGAGTTGATCTTCATGCAGTATTCCACTAAGTAGGTNTTGTTTTTATTTGGTTCCTAACAAATTAACACAGAGTGGATTAAAGCATGTGAACTTGTTGTCTCACAGTAGTATGTATCAGGTGTTCTGTGGATGCATTGGTGACTTTGAAATCTAAATTTAGGATTTCTATGAACCTGGATATTTCTTCAGGGATACTCTCCTTCAGATTTCTGGCAGGATTTCCATCCANGGCAGAGTTAAGCAGCTTGTCTCAGCTTCTTTGGATGGTCTGTGTAACTTGTCACCTTTCTTGCCAACTCCTGCTTCACATTAGCACCTGAACACAAAGAGTTTCCTGTGCCCTTAGCGTCTTTTATTCAGCTTGTCCCAAATTTGTCTTCCTCCCTGGGAAAATATCTTGTTTTTAAGAATATGTGTGATTAGGGTAGCCTAGTCTATATAATTCAAAATTATATAGACATATATATGTATGACACATACACACATACACACACACACACACACACACACATATATATATATATATATATATATAGAGAGTGTGTTTAATATATTTTATGAACACAGCAAGGCTACCAGTAAATAGCATCTTCAAAAAAAATATTCAACAACATAAAAGTTCAACAATATTTATTATTGATTAGTTTTGTTGTGGCATTTGAAATGCTTATTAGTGAAAGATAAAATATAAGCCATAGTAATGGAATGTTTTAAATTCCGATGGAAAAATTCAATACTTTGATGGACATTTTAAAATATATATTTACTAACAGATGTTTTAGGTTACATTTTANAGATATTTTATCTTTATTTCTTTTGGAATAGTATTATACCCACAACTAGTATTTACTTACAAACTTCCCCTTAGAACTCAGAGGTGATGAACTTTGATAAGGTNGTAAGAGCCACTTATTTATAGTGGTTCTAAGATTGTTCTTAAGCACAAGATTCAGGCAGAATAGTTCTCTACTCAATTTACTTTATTAAGTAAATCTTTCAAATCTCAGCCAAGACAAACAGATCTATGTTGACTCTCACAGAAGAATTTTACTTAGAATTTTGCACTCTTATCACCAAGTAGATTTCAGAAACATTTTATGGCAGGTTGAAAGCTAGACAAGGANGCCTGAGAAGTGTGAATTTGATCCAAAGTAATTTAGGCTTAGCATTAATTTTATTAATTTTATTTTATGAATTTGTGTGTGTAATTCTGTGTGTGTTTGTGTGTATGCTCCAGTAGATGCTTCTCTACTTGTGCTCACTCGTGTTTCATTAAGTAAACTCTGTGAGTTTATTTACAAAAAAAAACGAAGCACATCAAATTTGGAAGGAAAACCAGGAGGAATATAGAATAGAAGAGGAAATGAAGGAGAAGAAAAATGAGGTGGATTTCGTCAAAACATATTCTATGNATTATGCAGTTCTCAAACAATAAAAGAGGGAAAGTTGAGAGTTTAAAGGGCTGTACAACTGGACAAATTTATAATGAAAATTATTTGTTTTTATCCTTGTGGTTGGTGTTTGAATGAGTTAATGGTCTGGGGCTTCAAGAAAAGCATCCATTGGAAAGAGCCAGATGTTGGTTGAATCCCCTGGGATGACATTAGCATGTAGGAGATTTGCTTGATAATTTGAGTTAAACAGAATATCAAGATGAGAGTGCAATGACAAGATAGATGACTGTTGTAAGTAGATAGACTGGAGCTTACTGGGAGTAGTGGATGGAAATGAAGCAACATATGTCAGGTATTTTATACAGTAGATTTCCAATTTGATGCAAATTATATTTTGAATGGTTTCTNAGCAGAAATTGGCANGATGCGATCTCAACATCAGAGTAGCTCTCTAGCNGTATTGACTAAACTGCAGGTGGCTGGAGAAAAGGAGACGTTGAACACTGCCTAGAGATGATATTAATTTGGATCAGAGTGAGTAGCACATGCATGGGGTGGAAAGTGAAAGAAATCAGAGTTGCTCTAAGGAGTGGATAATGAGGAGCAAAGGCAGCCCTGCGTGAATGTGTAGAGAGTAGGTAAGTCCTAAGTGAATGTGTATTGTTGACATGCGCATGGCCATGTCAAAGACCAGTGCCTCAGAACCATGGAAAAATAGCAAAATCTTCATCCAGCAGTCAAGTACAGAGGAAATTGTCAAAGCCTAAATTTGGTCCAAGCAGTTAGTAGTGTTTATAAATNATTGGTTAGTGTGTGGGAATGTTTGCAACTCCAATTGCCTCCTTCCAGATGATTACAGCCTGAGACTACTGGCCTACACAGACCTCCTACCAAGACTATGCTCATCCTGTGCTCTCTGTCTCTGTCTCTCAGTCTCTCAGAGCTTCTCTCTCTGTCTGTCTCTCCCTGTCTCTGTCTGTCTGTCTGTCTCTGCCTGTCTGTCTGCCTGTCTGCCTGTCTGTCTGTCTGTCTCTCTGTCTCTCTTTTGCGCACGTGTGTGTGTGTGTGTGTGTGTGTGTGTGTGTGTGTGTTTTCTAAAGTTCCTGGTTGTTGAAGTAGCTGGTGCCACTCCATCAGTGTGAGCACATGCCACTTAACCTGAGCTATTATGTGTCTCTGTGCCTGTCATATCTTTAGTGTCTGTCTTTTCTTCATTCCCTCACTGGCTCTAGTCAGGTTTCTAGGACCAAGTCCCATTAGATGAAGCATTGGATGCTGAAGAGAAAGAAAACATCAAGGGTAGTTTCATATAGCAAGTAACTGAGAGACTGAAAATTCTGTGAGACAGGAGGCTTTAGAGAAAGTAAAAAAAACTATATATATATATATATATATATATATGGTTTAATTATGCATATCTTAATCTTGAGTGTGTTTTTCAACTTTCATACATACAGAGGTGATAATACAGAGTTAGACTTTTAAGGTAAAGCTCACAGGAAAGGTCTAGGCAGAAAACATAAATGTGAAGTTGTAGTTAAAATATTCTTTGATTTCTCCAGNCAAATTCTTCTGTGAGGGGAGTGAGTTNAGAGGAATTGAATGGATATTTTGTTTGAAGAAGCAAACTTTACAATATTGTTAAGTGTTTTTGTTGTTTTATTTATTTGTTGTATGAAAATNAATATTACAAAAGAGGTAAAAATAGTTTCTCTAGTTAAAATAATTTCAATTTCTTTTGGATAAAATTCTGAGTGTTCTTTGTCATGATTTCTTCACAGTGAAATTGACCAATAAGCACCTTAATCTCCTGAATAATTATTGTAATCTTACATGGCCTTCAACAAGATAAGCTCAATGTAGAATCTATAATTATAATTAACATTGCTGATATAAAATTCTCATGGTTTCTCATTAATGTCATGTAAAATACCATATTTGGGAGCCACTGAAAATGCTTTCTAGTCTATTATGAACAATAACATTTATTACTTTTTGTAAATTATGGTCTCTGTGTGTTTTTGTCAGCATCCAAGAAGAGAGATTATTTTCCTGTAAACAACAGATGTATTAGCTGCTTGTTGAAGCACAGATGTAGTGTGAGCTGTGTGCATTAGACCAAACCAACCTCAATGAACATATATGCACAGTTAAAGTGTTCTGTCAATGAGGGGTCAGAAGAGCTTGTGTGAAATAGAGTTGGTAACTATTGCTTCTCTCTACTTACAGTATTACAGCACCTTTGTTTTTCTGTATTTACAGGAGTACATAAATGATGCTTCAGAAACTCTCCTAATTTATTCTGGTGACATTTTACAATGTAACACATTTACAGAGTGTTTGCTCTATAAAATTAATCAGTTTACCATGTAATCTGATTTTATACTTAAAGTGTTTTTAATTCATTAAGTGTTTAAAGTGCCATGCTTTATATTCATGGACAACTTTATTTTATATGTGAAATTATTGCTAATTTCAGAAAGTAAATTCTTCATGCTGAATAATTTATGAAACACAAAGAAGGAAACTAAAGTTCAAATGTATGATGCTCCATTGCTTTGTTCCTTTCTATAAATTTGCTATGAATTACAACATTCTTTTTTTTTTCTTTTTTTGGTTTTTCGAGACAGGGTTTCTCTGTATAGCTTTGGTGCCTTTCCTGGAACTCACTAGGTAGCCCAGGCTGGCCTTGAACTCACAGAGATCCACCTGCCTCTGCCTCCCGAGTGCTGGGATTAAAGGTTTGCACCACCACCACCCGGCTGAATTACAACATTCTTATTAAATGTTGTAGAGGTTTTAAGTGAAAATTTCAAATATTTTTGTGACTTTCTTATTTTTAGAACTAGCTAAACTTGTGAATGCTAGATAAATAAAAGCAATATTTCAGCACAGGAATATATACATTTAAGTTGATTTTTGCAATGGTTTAATAAAATCTTTAGCCAGTATTTATTTTAAACAACATAGTCTTCATAAAACAAAGTCTCATTTATTTCTAATTTAGTAAAGTCATATTAATTGTTTTAGCATTTCATATTTTAATACATATCACCAAGTGTCTGTAAAAATATTAAGCTGTGAAAGCATTACACACCAAGAACTCTAGATTTCTACCCATTTTGTCACTAATACTGGAAAAACAATAACAATTTTTAAGTGCTGATTGTAAGATTATTGAAGGATTCCAATGGAAATAGTCCTTCTTCCCTCAAAGAATTAAAAAGGATAGTTTATAAAATTTCTAACAAAAAGACATGGCTGTGGGGAAGTGGGAAAGAAATAAGAAGGGGGCAGTTGACAGGATGGGAGGGAAGGAAGGAGAAGGGAGAAGAAAAATTGGAGCTCATTATGCACAGTTATGAACTCNTCAAAGAACAAATTTAATTAATAAAAATTGCAAAACTAAATGCTGACAGAAGAGGAAAAGGTGCCATCTCTCATGGGATTCAAGTTACAATGGGAAGCAAATTTCATANAAACATCAAAATAATGTCACATGCATGAACTCATTGNACTTTTGTCTTACTCACCTAAAGAAGAACTTCTCTTCTCAGTGAAGAAAGTGTGTGATCAANCAGATAAGGTTATTTCCATTCAAATGTCAGTGTCATTAATAGTGTAGACTAATTTCAGTAATAAAGACTAANACAGTCTTCTAAATACAGATTAATTTTTATTTCAAGAGTATACTAACTATGTTAATTTTTCCTTTGAAGCTTGGCTATTGTCTTTTAAAATAGTCATATTGCCTATATTAAAATTGTCTACTTCTCCCTCTCAGCACGTCTTAGGTTCCTGTAGTTCTTTGTCTCTGGGTAGGAACCCATGAAATTTCTCCCTTCCACACTGGCATCTCATTGCTGTTGTACTTCTTCAGCTTTTGTTTTGACGGGCCCCTTGTTGAAGTATGATGGATGAAGCTGTCACTTCTGTAAGACACAATCGTATAGCAGATTTTCTGGTACTGTGGCTCTTACAATCTTTCTGTCCCATCTTTGTGATCACTGAGCCTTGTGTGCTAAAGTTGCATTGTAATTGTATCAACTGGGAGTGTGGACGTCATCATCACTTTTTATCTTCATTTTGAACTAATTGTGGTTTTCTGTAATCGTCCCCACATGTTGCAATGAGAAGTGTCCATGATGAGTGGTGAGAGCAACACTTACCTACATATATAATGATAAATACTTAGACTGTAATTAGGACTTACACTGGTTTAGTAACGTGGCAGTAGTAGATTCNCTTAAAAGATCCATGCCTCACTAGTGCTGGGAACCTAGGTAGCTTTCTTGTGACAGGTGGAATTTACCCCCTATGGAATATACCCTAATTCCAATTGAAGAGCTTTTGTTTACCACCAGTTATATTGACCTATCACACCCTTAAGACTATTACTTACATTGCTGTTCATCATCATGGTTCACAGGCTTCTCACCCTGGTAGGAGTTTAGACAGCTATGTCTCTTGGAAGCATCTCCTGCTACTATGAAAGTGAAACCTTAGAAAGAGACTTTTATGTCACATTCAGCTCAGGCTCTCTGGCTCTTTTGTCTGGAGTGTGTGGAATTTTCACCAAAGGAATTTACCTTCAACATTTAGCAACCAAGGGCAACAGTGATAGCCTATAATGTTATGGGAGTCTCTTGGACTCCCCTGACCAACAACTCACGAGGAGAGAGAGGGTTCTCATGCCTAGTATTGGATCTTGTTTGATAATCTATGGCTTTTGGGGGAGCATTGGAAGACCAAGTGGGATAACTTAATTTGAACTGAGTTTGTTTACCTTTCAGGTAAACAAATAGTATTACTAATTAGAGCATTTTCAGACATCCTTAATGTTTTTACCCTATCTTTCCCTCTCCTTTTGTACTGACCTCCTTCCCATTTTCCAATTACCTGCCCCCCCATTTTACTTATTTATTCCTTTGATTTAGATGTATCTTTTTATACCCCACTCTCTTGCTTCCTGCCATCTCCTAACATCATGGTCCCTTTCTACTTTTCTGTTTTTATGGTTACTCCAGGTTACATACTCACAACTGAAGATTTAGAGCTATGAACCAAAGATGAGAGAAAACATGTGAAGTTTATTTTTCTTGGATTTCACTTAATAATATTCTTTTCTAGTTTCATCCATTTCTGTGCAAATGTTATTGTTTCATTTTTCTTTAGATCTGAATAGTGTTCTATTGTATATATGTGCCACATTTTTATTATCCATTAATTGGTTAAGGGGCATTTGGAGTTTCCTAATTTCCTTGCTTTTGTGAATAAAGCAACAATGAACATTACTTTAGTAAAATAAATAAATAATAATAAAAGTTATTATTCCTCACTTAGCAGCCATTAACTGCCTATCGTCCTTCATCTAAGAGTGGGCCTTGTGAGATTTCTCTCATATAAGTTGGCATGTCAACTGGTATTTTAATTGTGCAGGTCATGTTTAGGCAGCTGTTTTATTGAGATTTAATAGATACTGCACCTTCATCATATATACAAGACATTGTCTCAGAGCACGATCCCTGGTCCTCTAGTTCTTACACTCTGCCCCACAACCCCTTTTCAGTGATCTTCCATGAGCCTTAAGAATATGGATTGTGTTATAAATGTATCACCTTATTATGTGAACACAACAGTAAATTGTTGTCTGCATTGTGAATGTTTATGGGTTTATGTGACATTCTCCATTTGCTGNAAAAATTATAACACTTCATATCTTGGAGATAATCAACAGCTACCTTATTTAATTTAAGGCTTGTTTAATTGGAGGAAATTCTTGCCCAGCACTGTTAACTAACAGCTTAGGGAGATGAAGCCATGGACCCTAGAGGANAAACTACTGCTGCCACATTCCTAACCATTGTAATTCTCAATGGCATTCTAAATATAAAGATTAGCTCTTACCTTTCATATAANACTGTTTAAAAAGAGGGCAGGTCTAAATTAACTCTTGAGGAATTTTTGGTCAAGTTTAAATCAATAACTTTGTAAATACATGGCCTCCCTCATGGCCTCTGTTTCTATGAATACAGGCAGTAAAATCCTCTCTATAAGGGACATATGGGTTTGCTTTAAGAATGGTTATTACTGATAGGTCCTTTGAGATTATGAAATAAATGTTTGTTTACTTATTTGTTTATTCATTTGTTTAGACAGTCTCATCAGAACCCCATTGTTGTCTTAATTTCACAGTAGTCCTCTTTCCTCAGCTTCCCAAATTCTGGGATTACAGAAATGAGTCATGCCATCTGGCTTATTTTTCTGTTCTTTTAAACAACAGTTCATTTGAAGTTTGACAGTGGGGCATGATATTAAAAAATGTCTTTTCTCATTTGAGACAACAGAAAATAAGAATAGTAGTTTAAAAATAAAACACATAGGCATAACAAATTAGTATAAATGTAATTTGAAACATTTATTACAGGCAGCATATAAAAGGAATAAATCTTAAGATAACACAATAAGGTTGGTAGTTGTAGTATTATTTCATTTCTGGTATACAACTCAAGTGGAGTCAGGTGCCATCTGTACCCAGAGTCCTTCTTGATCCAAAGATAGAGCAAGATAGCAAGAAGGAAAACAGATTAATAGAGAAGATGGTGTTTTATTTTTCNTTTAAATTCCTCAATGTATGCTATGTTTCTGTGTAAAAAAGTCCAGCTTTAAATGTAAGTGGAAAATATATAGATTTCATTTTAGAGGAAGCATCATCAAATTCATTAGGAAATGTTTATTTACTTTACAATGTCCACTCAGTTTTGAAGTCAGAGTCAACCTCTTAATTTGACTTCTGTCTGTTCTCTACCCATTCACTCACATGAAAACTGAGGCATTTGGTCCTAAGCACTAAAACTTTCAGTACACCCTAGATGTTTACAGTGGGAGATGGCTATATACTTTCTTTTCCCTGCAAAGCTCACAAGTATTTTGACAGGTCACCTCAAATAGTCATCTTAATTCTCAATGTTTTCTGATGTTTTGCTTCTTTCTAAGGAAGACATATATAGGTTATATAGCTTTTCTGAAACTATCACATGTTAAAAATTTGGAGAAACTTTAAATCTTTGATGTATTATTTTGATCTATTTCTCTTTATTACTGTGGTGGTTTGAGTAAGGATGACCCCTATAGGCTGAAATATTTGAATGTTTGGTCCTCAGTTGGTGGAACTGTTTAGGAAGGATTAGGGAAAATGTGTGGCCTTCTTGGAGGAAGTGTGTCACTTGGAGTGGACTTGAGTTTTAAAAAACCCATGATATTTCCAATTATTTCTCTCTGTCTTTCCCTCCCTCCCTCTCTCCCTCCCTCTGCCTTGTGTTTGCTGTCTCAACATGTAAGTTCCCAGCTACTTCCCCAATGTTATTCCTGCCTGGTGTCCACCCCCTCCCCCAACTTGATGGTCAATGGCTAAATTAACCTCTGAAACTGTAAATCCCAATAACCTATTTCATTCTTCTACAAATTGCTNTGGTCATGATGTTTCTTCATAGCAATAGAAAAGTAAATAAAACAGAGTAAATATCATTACGAGTGAAAAAGGCTTCTAGAAGACATTCAGCATGTTTCCTAATCCTCATCCCTACCAATGGAATGTTGGCACCATAAATACATTACATCATAGTTTTTGTTGTCCAGAAAGTTTAGACTTGAAGGGGGTTTAAATACTTTATCATGGC
>LZPO01017631.1:50972-71490 GCA_001675575.1 Neotoma lepida | reverse complement strand
CCAGCACTTGGGAGGCAGAGGCAGTCAAATCTTTGAATTCAAGGCCAGCCTGATCTACAGAGCTGGTTCCTGGTCAGCGGTCAGCCAGGGCCACACAGAGAAGCCCTGTTTTGAAAAAACAAAAGAAAAAAGTGATAAAATGACTCCTAATGATAGATCAGTGCTTTATTTAGCCTTAATTAGAGACGTTTCATCCTGCATGAAGATGGACATATAGACAGGAAGAAAAAAAAGACCCACAGCCAGACATTATGCAGAGAGAGAGAGAGAGAGAGAGAGAGAGAGAGAGAGAGAGAGAGAGAGAGAGACTTTGGACACACAACTATAAATGGGATGTCTCCATCAAATCCCTCCCCTCAGAGCTCAGGTAACCCTGCAAAAGAGAAGGCAGAAAGAGTGTAAAGGCCAGAGGGGATGGAAGATATCAAGCAAACAAGGCCTTATACATACAGCTAGGCCAACACATATATATGAACTCTCAGAGACTGAGCAGCATACACAAAGCCTGCCCAAGTCTGCACCAGGTCTCCAGCATATATATTATGACTTCCAGCTTACTGTTTTTACAGTACTCCTGAGCATGTGAACACATGGGTCTCAATTCTTGTGCCTTCCCTTGGGCTCTCTTACTTCTGTTGGTTTGACTTGTTCAACTTCAACCTTATAGGTGTTTGTTTTATCTTATTATATTTTATTTTATGTTTTGGTGTTACCTCTTTTAAAAAGGTAGAAAGAAATATANTCTAAAATTCAACTGCTAACCACTCCTCTTTCTTCTCTTTCAAAAATAATTTCTTTCTCTTATTGAGCTTTTATTTATTTATTTGTTATTTATTATATATGTGCATACGTAGTGGTATTGGATTAGAAGTCACAAGACAACTTTCAGGAGTTGGTTTTCTTACACAATGTGAGACCCAGGGAATCAAACTCAGTTCAGCAGGTGTATCAACAAGTGCCTTTACCTACTTTACTCCATCTTGATGGAGTTAGGATATTTGGTTTTTTATTTTGTTTGTTTGTTTTTGTTACTTTAGCATAATATTTTTATTGATAATTCAGNAATTTCACATAATGTACCCTGATCACCCTTACTTCCCAGTCCTCCCAGGTCTGCCCCCACATCCCAAAATAAGATGAAAAAAAATCCAGTTTGTGTTGTCTGTATAGTCCATTTAGTCATTGGAGTATGATCAAACTCCAGGTGCCCAGCCCCTTAGTGAGTTCTTCCCCACCCCCATGCCTGCAGGTAGCCATCAATTGTGGAGAGCCACACTTCAGTATCCCTATCAGAATTTTAAGATTTCTCTTTCATGGCTTCCTATCTAGGTTGATNCTTTTTTAGGGTTGTCTCAGGAAACTTCTATGTCTCTTTCTCAACTATGAATCTGCAGTCACCAATAGCACTGCAGAAGAAGCTTCCATATCCTTTATGGTCAACAGGGGCTTNGATCATGGACTTCCACATGTTATCTGGCAACAGAAAGGACCACTGACATCCACCTGGCCTCCAGCACCAACAAGTGCCACAGACTTCAGCATGGTCTCCTGTGGCAGTATGGGCCATGGATGCCAACACAGTTCCAAGCAGCATCCTGGCACATGGGCATCAACATGACCTCAGGCGGCAGCACAGTCTACTTGCATATTTCATGTCTCCTNGAGGCATCAAGGCCCATGGACATCAACGTGGCTTCAGGTGGCAGCACAGACCATGGACATCTGCATGGCCTTTGTTGGTATCTCAGGCTGTGAACATTGCAGCAAGACCATAGACTCAGATATGGCCCCCAGTGGCAACAGGGACCACAGACATCAGCATGGCCTCAGGCAGCAGTACAGACCATACCCACACACATCAATATGGTCTCTGGTGGTAGCTCAGGCCTCTGACATTGACATCGTTCAGCGTCTCTCCACTGTATATGCACCACTCCATTCCTCTATCCTTCTCATGCCTCCACTGCAAATTCATTTGTCACAGTGGCACTGGAAACTGCAACATGCATGATATCATATATATATATATATATATATATATATATGTGTGTGTGTGTGTGTGTGTGTGTGTGTATGTGTATTTGCTCACATAGCTCTTCATACAAAAATTCGTTGCTAAGAGTCATTGGTCTGGCTCAAGGCCTCTGGTCTCCAAAGCACCATAAATACCAGGCCATCATTGAGAATTCTTTGAATACATCCATGCTTCAGGTTTTCATCTTCAGTGGCGATGATGTGCTCCTGGATCCGATTCTGCAGCACCTGCTCCTCCTTGGAGTCCAGCAGCTTGTAGCTAGAGTCAGTGTTGGGGTCAACTGGAAGAGCTGGATCAGTGCCCAGATGGCTACCAAGTCGGTCAGGCCACCCCTTTTTTGGGCCAAAGATAATTTCTTAATAGGAGAATGTAACACACATTTGAGGAGATTTATTTACTTCATAATTCAATACATACACATATATTATTCATGAAAGGTTTCAAACACACATCCTTATCATCAGGAAAATATTTAATATCATTATATGAAAACAAATAAACTTTATTGATACATATTTGAATAATTAACAACAGCAACAGCAAATAGAATATTTTCTTCTTGGCAGCTTTTCTTTTTTCTTTGCTTAAAAGCAGAAAAAGGTGCTNTATTCAATAGGGTAGCTTTTCAAAGACAGGTTTTACTAATGATGGTTTTCCATTTTATTTCAATTTATGAGTCTANAAAATTAACTTTATGATTAATAAAATGTAAAAGTTATAAACTTCCTTGAGTCCTTTCTATAGATTTCAGTCTTTTTTCTTCTAAGTTAAAAAATACCTACAGGATGATTTTTAATATTAGATTATTTTTCACTTAAGTGTATAATATATATCTCTGTGTCCGACACTTGTGTACAGCTGCCCATGGAGGCCAGAGGAGGCATCAAGTTCTCTGGAGCTGGACCTGCAGTTCACTGTAAGCCACCTGATGTGGGTGCAGGGACTCAACATCAGGTTCTCTGNAAAANAGCCCATACTCCTAACCACTAAGTCATACTCCAGTACTAGGGCATANTTTTATTAATTAAATTTATTATAGAGTAGATTTTTAGTTTTCTTGCATTTAAATCTGTATTAGTATAGATTAATATAAAATATCAATATGGTCATATTTTAATCACNTAAATAACAAAAAGAGAGTTGACATTTTGTCATTTTTCTGTTCTAAAAATACTATTTTTTCTATCATTCTTAAGTTTCTGTACAAACTCAGAAAGATTATCTGTGTCAAATATATATATATAGATAGATATATTCCTGATTTTTCTTAAAATATATTTTAACTTAAAATATGATCTACTTATTCCCAGCTGACTTAGTAGGAATGACATGGTGTGTCTCTCTATCTTGGATACAGTCTCTTACAAGCTATATTTGGTTGGTTGTTTTCTCAATCACCTTTGAAAAAACTTGTCTATGGCAAATGGTTTTACATGAAAATATTATCTTGAGCTAATTTGATTTATAACTATCTTGGGATCCCTTATTAAATAAACATTGTTGATTTTTTATCAACTTCATAACCTCTAGTCATTTATCCTAAANTCATTATTGAATTGTGGAAAATGTGAATAAAGAGGTATTAGAATATAATGCATTTTATTTGGTTTATGAGGTTTTACTCTTTTCCTGGGAAATGCATGCTAAGAAATGCAGAGGTAAAAGAGAAAAAAAATGGAAACTCTAGTATTTAATCACAGAAGTAAATAAAAATAAATCAATTCTTCTATAAGCCATAGAAATATGCCCATCATTTTGTCTATTCACTGTCTCTGATAACAACAAAAACCTCAGAGTTTGAGTCTTAGAAGCATTTAACTAACACTAATATGTATGATAAGCTAACAAAAGATACAATACCATTAACAAACATTAAGAGGAGTTAAATTTCAAAATATCCAATGGACCATAGTATTTTCTGCATACCTGACTGTACTGCTTATACCATACTTTAAAAATGGAAGTCAAATTTATGCAATCTATATGTGTACAAATGTGTGTATGTATGTTTTATGAACACATGTGTTGTGTGTGCATGTTTGTATCTGTGTGTATTATTGTATATAATGTGTGTTTTCGTGTATGTTTGTAATAAATAGACATATGTAGGTGTGTTATATGTGTAGGATGTATTGGTTGATGGACATTATGTGGATCATAATTTCAGTTGTGTCAAAGGATTGGAACTGATAATATAAAATATAATTCAGGAAGGTATGTTACAGAAGTATAAGCAATTTAGAGTTAGTGACTTGTACTTTGCCACTTATCATTATTCATAGCACATCATTTCTAGTCAGAATCTATTATGTCCTATTCTTAAACATAAATGAGTATTTAAATTATATAATATTAGTAACCACTTGGCAACCATTTTAGTTTAATCCAGTCCTCAGCATCTTTGAAATAGAAAGCACGTTATTTCTTTCATTTCTGCAGATAGACACTGATGCTTACACAGATAAATTATTTCTCAAAGTTCACATGGTGTTTGACTGCAGTCTAGGCCCACATGTGGAGCTTATTTTTATACAAACATAAACATGTATACAATGTGTCTGTTTGTAGATAAGTAAAGCAAGGATAATGTGAGGAGGTAAAATTGTGAGAAATTTTCATCTGAAACTTGCTGTGCCTTTCTGTATGTTGTGAATATGTGTTACTACCATTGGCTAATAAAGAAACTGCTCCGGCCTATGGCAAGACAGGTTATAGCCAAGCAGGAAATCCAAGCAAAAATATAGGGAAAAGGAAGGCAGAGTCAGGGGAGCNGCTGAGGCTGCTGGGGCAGCAAGATGTAGTGGAACACAGGTAAAGTCATGAGACACGTGGCNATACATAGATTAATAGAAATGGGTTAATTTAAGATAAAAGAGCTAGTTAGCAATGACTCTGAGCCATAGACAAAACAGTTTGCAATTAATNTTAAACCTCTGACAGGTTATTGGGGTAACGGTGGGTGGGAAAGATTTATCCGTCTACAGAAACTCTTGATTAAAACAAAACCAAGCACAAAATTTGGCTTTATCATTATTTGGTTGAAGACTGCTCAAGGATGCTTAGAGGAACATAGGTAGTTAATCTCTTTGTTCATTATTGATTAAGGGCCTTCAAAATTACTGGTGTATTAATTTGTGAGCAAATCTAAAATTATTTTCTCCTAGGAGATACAAATGATTATTTTCAATAAAAGAAACAGTTTCAAATATTTATGATCTTTTAGGTATTTGTAGGTTTGAATAATGTAAAACAAGCTTAATATATAAAATTTTATTAAATTGACTAAAATAGTTAGCTTTTTGTGAACTTGACATAACCTAGAATTATCTAGAGAGAGACTCACTTGAAAAAATAACCCATCATGGTGGCCTATAAGCAAGTGTGCAGGATAAATTTTTTATTAATAATTGATATGGTATGATCCAGCCAACCGTGAGTAGTTCCTCCCCTGGACTGGTGGTCCTGGGGTGTTTAAGAGGGCAGGATAAATCAGGCAGTGGTGGTGCATGNCTTTAATCTCAGCACTTGGGAGGTGGAGGCAGGATATCTCTGAGTTCAAGTCCAACTCTCTCTACAGAGAGAGTTCCAGGATAGCCAGGGCTACACACAGAAACCCTGTCTCGAAAAACAAAAACAAACAAACAGGCATACTCTGGGAGTAAAGCAAGCAAGCAACACTCTTTCAGCCTCTGCTTCAGTTCCTGCCTTCAGGCTCCTGCATTGGTTACTTCTGACTTCGCTTCATGATGGACTATAAACTGTAANTTGAAATAATCCCTTTCCTCCTCAACTTAAATATGATCCTGGTATTTTGATCGTTGCAATAGAAAGCTGGCTAAAACGTTGCCCATGTTGTTTGAATGAGACATACCCCATAGTATGGGTACTTGAATGCTGGGTCNCCAGCTGGTGGTGGTGTTTGGGAGCTTAGAAGGTGTGGCCTTGTTGGAAGAAGGGTGTTTTGGAGGACACACTGGAGAGCTTAGGGCCTCCCTCACCGTTCCTTCTCCCAGTTTGCTCTTTCTGTTTCCACCTTGCAGTCCCAGGGACCATGTCAGCCACAGAGTACCATGACAGAATCCAAACTTTCTAGAACCATAAACACAAATGAATTCTTTTATAAGTTACATTGGTTTTATATAGCAATATGTTTGTTTACAGATGCTAATTGAAATATGTTTATTGAGTTGTTATAACATTGTGTTTGTCACTACATTAATGTGTTACATAAATATGCACGATATCTTTCATAGTATACTTTTACTTTACATTGGTTCAGTATTAATAACATACCATAACAGCTGTCCATTTATTCTGTTAATGTATATTAACTGAGCACTTACTATACCAAAGCCCACTGGATCACCAGCATGAAAAAGACAGTTATGTAATCATACATTTCAATGAATAGCTTATATTTCTTTTGGTTTACTTCTGCTTTATCCACTATAGAAAGACTTGGAATCAATCAATATCAATTTAGTTGCTAAGCAACAGATGACTTATATTATATTATATATATATATAACATATATATATATAATATTATTTAGCAACAAAGAAAATTACGAATTTTTCTAGAAAATGGATGGATTTACAATGCATTATCTTAACTGAGGTTACACAGCCTTAGAAAGAAAAGGATTATATGTCTTCCTCATATGTGGAGTCTGGCAAATAATATATGTATATATGTAAACAAATATACCTGTGGGTACAATATAACAAGAAATGAGAACAATAAAAACTTAATATTAGGTGACGGAGAAAGACTGAATTCAGTTAACAGATATGCCTTATGAAAGAGGATATAAAGCCAATTACTGCTTTCACATTTCTTTTTTGTAGTAGCAGATAATTGCATAAAAATATATTTGATAATAAATGTAAAATGCAGTTTAAAGCTACAGTGCTTTAATTTCAAATGACTATTTTAACTATATCAGAGTCTACTGTGATTCACAGACTTCGGATCTGATTAATTTGGTATGTGGTGTCTTTTTATTTGTTAGGTTTTTTTTTTAATAATAAATTGTACACTATTTTTAAGAGCTCATAGTTTGAAGTGCATAAATATTAACAAACAGCCTTTTAAGATTGATTTACTATGTCTACAATAATATTTTAACTTGTCCAATTATAACCAAAATTTATTTATCTTCCAGTCTGTAAGATAAAAGCTTTCTCCACCTATATGAGAGAATGAACATGTGCATGAACTGGACCTTGTAAAAGGGGCTTCAGGAACTTACTTTCCTTCATCAGGGACACAGACACATTGCTAAGTATATCTACATTGGCCTGAAACTAGAACAGCCCATGGCACTGAGGGATATGGAACACTAGTGTTACCCTGCAAAGCTCTTCTTGCTGTGCCTTGAATAACAGACTCCCCAAGTGTGGCTCTGGTTCCATCTCCCATCAAGCAACATCTGTGTAAGTACAGAAATCCACTGAGCCTTGGTACATCTCTGCTGTTCCAGACCTACCCTACTCTCTGACAAGAAGTCCCCACTGTCACCGATTATACTCACTAAGGAGCAANTGACAAAGAGTAAGAGAAAGCAATACCTTTTGTTATTTTATTTTGCTTCTTAAGCTGCAAATCAGTAGCTGATAGCTTAGATCTTACCTTCCCTAGAGAAGCTAAATCAAAGATAATTCTCAGAAGATATGAGAAGGAGAAAACAAATTAAGATGACAAGAGAAACATGCATTCTATATTTGAAAGATTGAGGGCTTTTTAAATCAAAATTACCTATAATAAAATAAACACATACAAATAAACATTAATTAAGTATTCAAATATTTGGTCTTGAGACTAAAAAATGATGAAATTAATATTTTATTATTGAGTATATTTTTAATANGTATGAATTATATGTCAAAGCAGAAAAAGTAAATAGCATATGGAACCAGTAGGTTATACAAACAAGAATAATACAGCTCCTGGAAAGACTCAAATGCAAAGTCTAGAAATCAAAACAATATAACATAAATGAGTGTATTTGATTATTCTACAAGATTATATAGCACAGTAAATGAAAACTACATCAAGAAAGGTTTCTTGAACTGAAATTGAGAGAGAAAAATAGAATGAAAAGAGAATATGAAAGCTAAGACTATGAATGTATTGTATCCATACACTACATAGCATATGCATGCTTAGACCATCAAATGAAGAAAAGGGGAAGAACAAAAACGAAAGTTTATTTGCATGTTAAGAGTTAAGAATTTTGCACAGAAAGTNATAGCAAAACCACAAATATAAGAAGATGANAAAATGCCTAGCTTGATTAATGTCAAAACTCTACCCAGGCACTTTTATTTAATCTGCATAAAGGAATATATGAAAGATTAAGAGAAAATTATTTAATCCACAGAGCATTAAAAATATGTCACCATTGTATAAAACACAGTGGAAACAAAGCACAGGATGAACAACCTTTTGGCTAGATAATCCAGAATAATTTTCATTCCATGGGCCACGGAGGGATTTCTTAAACTAAAACCTGATTCTGAACTCTCAAAAGCTGGTAATGGAATTAGAAAGTCTTCATAAAAATTAGTTACTCTTTCTGTAAAAGTATAACAGCACTCGTGGGCTTACTGTGACTTTAGACTTAAGAAATGACATTTTTTTTTTACTGCAAACTGATATAACAGCAACATTAGACATTCTCATTGTCCATGTTTATTCTCTGTTCTTCTCTACCAGTATCCAAATGGAGGGATTCCCACACTGACATTTACACTCTAATTAGTGAGCATTTCCATGTCTTCATCCTCCTCCATCATACAAATGCGTGTGTACATATATATATGCATATGACTACACACACACGCACACACACACACACACACACACACACACGCACAATCTTTTATGACAACATTTTAGAACCAGAATCCTGCCAATCATGGACCCCACTTTCTCTAACCTTGTTTATGTTCATTTTTGGCCCCCTCTTTATTAAATTCTAAGTACCAGCCTCTGTTCTCTTGTCCTTCACTTCCTTATTGATTTCCTGTTAATGGGTCAAGTTATTACATAAAATTTTAGGCAAGAATTAGCCAAAGGGTGCCGCTAACTTACTTTTTTTAATTGGAAACATAAAATTTCCTTGTATAATAGCACATTTGAAACAAATGTGACTCACACAATAGTTGGAGCATTGTCCATTTTTATTTACTTATCCTGAAATTCTTTTCCAGCCCTGAGAACAAAAGAAATTAACACAATCAAGTTTCCCATTACATCCATATTCATCTGGCTAGCAGAGGCATATGCTCAGAGAATTTCAAAGCTGATAAGATTGAAAGGGTTATTGACTCTAAACCCTTTATTTCACACATGAAGAAACAAAGCCTCAAAGAAGTTAAAGGGCTTCTCAAGTTCACTAAAGTTTACTTCAGAAACTTCCTCCTGGTGACATTCTTCTCTTACATCTATTCATTCATTTTTTAAAAAAAATTATTTACTAAATATCATCACATAAGTCAGTCAAATCAACTACAGGTATTTATTATTATTCAAATAATTAGGATAAGTCAAAATAAGATAAACCATTAACATAATAAGATAGGATTTACATGGCTTGCTATATTTATAAAAATCCACACTACTATGACACACAGAAATTCAGTTTCAGATTACATTATTGTTACAAAAGTTTAATTCCAAATGTTCAGAATTTCAATTTTCTCTTGTTTGGGTTGTTTTACTGATTTCACAAAGAAGAGAAAAGAAATTCATATTTCAGTTCTGTCCAAGACATACTAAAATATATTAACATTTCAGCAATTCAAATAACATCTGGCATCACTGGTACATCNTGATTATTATGTCACAATGATTTGCATGGCACGAGTCCAGTGTCCTCCCTCATTTTATCTGCAGTGAATAACCCTAAATGCCCAAACTTTGGCAAGTTCTGGATTGTATACACACTGTGATATTTCTTTCTTTCTATCATCTATCTGTCTGTCTGTCTATCTATCTATCTATCTATCTATCTATCTATCTATCTACCTATCACATATTAGCTACCTATCTAATCTATCTATATAATTGTATGTATACATATCTTATATGCAATTTTGATTTATGTGTGTGTTTCTGTGTGAGTGAATTCCACATGTGTTTGTGTAACCATCAAGGACAGAAAAGGGTATTGGTTTTCCTGGACACAGAGTGACAGACAGTTGTATACTGCCCTACGTATATGCTGGGAAATAACTTAGGTCCTCTGGAAGAACAATAATCACTGTCAACCACTGACCTATCCCTACAGCTCCACAAACTATTTTTTCTACAAAGAAATTTCTAGGATTACTTACATATTCCTATGTATATGAGACTAATAACTGTCACTGATAATGATAGATAATCCTGTAATTGTACTACAATAAAGGTAATTCCAAATTATGAGTCATTTGTTTCAGAAACTTTTCATTTATTTATTTGTTTATATTTTTTACTGAAATCACAGAAAACAAAAGCAACCAGAAGCAGCAGGACTGCTGTAGGTGGCTGTCATATTTGAGAGAGATAAGGAATATGATGGAAATAATAAACTTATCTGAAAAGCTGTGATTAAGAGGTGCTTATATATGTGCTCATTGAAACAGCTGCCAGAGACAGTCTGTGTGCAATCATTGAAACAGCCAATCACAGAGAGTCTGTGTGCAATCACTGAAACAGCCAATCACAGAGAGTCTGTGTGCAATCATTGAAACAGCCAATCACAGAGATTCTGTGTGCAATCATTGAAACAGCCAATCACAGAGAGTCTTATGTATAGAAATATGAAATGGGAACTTCCAGGTCAGCTGTAACTAAAGGATAAGATCCCTGCTACCAAAGCCCTTGTTCAATTTATCTAAAAGCTTAATTCCCTGTAAATTGTCATAACTAAGTTCNGGTTTTGGAGATGGGTAATCAACTTTCATAATGTTTACAACAATACGAATAAGTAAAATGATACCTAATATTGAAGATATTTGTTTTCAACTGAAGAACTAATTTGATAAGTTAAAAGATGGCATAAAATACCATTTTAGATTAAATGTAGAAATTACTTAAAGTAACACATGAAGAAATTCTTAAAAATTGGTAGGAAGTGTTAATAATAATGGTTTTAATTATTTTGTTTATTTATATACTATGAGTTAAGTGCTAAATTAAATAAATTGTTTTGGAAGCATTTTTGCTTAGCATTTTGTGACTGAATTTTTTTAATTTGTAGATAAAGAAACTGGTTTTAAAAGTCAAACAACCTAGGATACTTTACATTATTAAAAACTGGTAGAAGTTTTTGTTTTGTTTTGTTTTTGTTTTTCTTTGAATAGAAACTTTGATTTTCTGAATCCCAAACCCAGCTCTTAAATATTTTCTTTTTTACTCTGCAGATTCATATATTAGATCACTAGGATTGGAGTTTCTTCTCTTATGATACAATAATTGTTCTAAAATATAAATTATAAAAGCACATTTGTNAAAATATTTATTAATACTGCATACACTGGAATAATTTGATTAGTTCAGAAACATGATGAAGAAAATGTACATGTGTATGTGTTGTGTAGCAGTTTCCTGCAATATTAAATCCTCCATCTTTAGGAGAAGTGCAGTAAGACTCAGGAGTGAAAAGGAGTGTGAAACAACCAAATGTTTTAAGAAGAAATGTTTAGCAGGAGGTTAAACAACAGGATGTTTTAGGAAGAAGTGAAATATTTTCTACTGAAAGACAGGTCATTAAGTTCAGGAGGTAAACAGGTCAAGGCAGCTTCAGGAAGTCCTTGAAAGAGACCACATTACCAGGCTCCTACCTTCCCAAGTGTTGATGCTGGAAAGATTATTGATAGTCACTCTTAGACTCATTAAGCTGCTTAGAAGAGACTCAGAGGAGCAGAGCAGTNTGACCGATGATTACGTTAGACAAAATTCTGCATGGTGGCAAGCCCAAAGTTCACTCATTTGGCTCAACATGTGAGAATTTTAAATCTAGCAATGGTAATATTAATGGTATAGAAAGGAAGTTGCCATGATTAAGTAAAACTTTCTTACTTCATTATCCCTATGGACAGGGTGGTTATACTTTTATCTGTGTGTCATAAAGAAAAATAACAAATANAAACTCTGCAATAAGCACCATTCTAATAAAACAGAAATGATCTGTGTAAGCTTCATGAGGCAGTTTGTGACAAGTAAATTTAANGATCAAATACAGTTCATCCAAAGCACATTACAGCCTTGAGTAATGGCATTTTACATTAATTAGTAATATTTCAAATAAAATTGATAGTAAAATAATTTAAAATTTAAGTATCCCTAACACTTTACTAGCTTCTGTCTTTTCATGTAGATTTATTGCATTCCTAATTATTGAACTGAAAGTGTAACAGTGTTCTTGTATGGTACAGTCAGTTCCACATTTTTTAACTCCTATTGACTTCAGATTAAGTAAATTGTGGTTAAACAGAAATTTGTACACTGAAAAAAGATAAAAGCATCTAATTTAACTTATTTAAACATCAAAGCCATCATTAGATTTTTAAATAGTTTACACAATAATTCATGCCAGAAGGTGGCACCAAAAGACTCAACTTCAAAACCCCTCTATTAATAAGTGCATAAGATTATTCTATAGTTAGGGCTCCGAGTGTAGGGAAACAAAGTCACAAAAGTGAATTAGCACGATAAGAACATNCTGTCCATTTAAAAGTGAGCAGAACACAGGTTAGAAATAGTCTTTCTGATTTCAGATCTGTCACTGAAGAACTTCTATTGAGTTCTCCTTGTTAGGACTCTAGATGTTTACATGCATTACAATGCCTCATAAAATGGTTATTTAGGAAGTCAAGGGATACTCCACCAGCCAATGGAAAATGTAACATGCCCCTCTCTGAAACATCTGTCCACCATTATGCAGTTTACTGTCAGTGTAAGGGCAAGAAGGGAGAATAGATGCTGAGCTCGAAGCTAGGGGAGAGCAAAAGGTCACCTGTGAAAAGCAGAAGGAAGGTTGCTGGTGGTAGGAGGACACTGGGGAGCCTGCAGGAACAGGGGAAGAAAGGGTGTTGAAGGGTAAGGAAAACAAGATAATCAAATTTTGGCGCCATAAGAAGAGAATTGGCTCGGCTGGTCTAGGCAATTGCTGCCAACCCTGATGACCTAGATTCAGTTGTTAGGTCCCACATGATGGAACGAAGGAACCAACTCTAGCTAGTGATCGTCTGGTCTCAAAGGAAAAAGAAAACAAGCAGCAAAGTGTATTAAAAGCATTGTGTCTTAGAGAACAGGGAGAAAGTAAACTAGTAGACCGTTTCCAACACACCTCACTATTGTTTATCCCACACCATACAAATGCCTGAGCGGGAAGAACTGAGAAGCTCCTCCATGTGGAGAAAGCTCTCAATTGGTAACTGTAGCTAATTGCCTCAATAACTATCCCACAGTCAATTTTTCTCGTTGCTTTAAGACTTCAGGTTAATGTTGCCTTTGTTGGCACACTCAGACTAACCCAGTTGTGTTTGTTGTATATTGTGCCAGTTTTTGATGATTGACAATTGTGTATATTATCTATCTGATAATTCTNTCTACATGCTATTTGCTATTTGTTTTTTTTGTTGTTTTTGGTTTTGTTTTTTGTTTTTGTTTTTTGTTTTTTTTACTTTTGCTTGATTCTTAACGAATTTGCTCATTAGAAATGACAAATATTGCTAAAATTGGTCATTCTCTGGAGTATAGAGAGCAGAAATAAAGCTGAGTACTAGAATGCTTGCCAAGGTCTCAAGGTCTCTGTTATGTCTAGTGAGAGAGAGAGAAGAGAGAGAGAGGAGCAAGGGGAAGAGAGGTGAGAGAGAGAGAGAGAGAGAGAGAGAGACAAAGACAGAGACAGAGAGAGACAGAGGGATGAAGGGAGAGAGGGAGAGATGAAGGGAGAGGGGGAGATAGAACACAAAGGAATAAAAGAGGAATGGAAAATTTGTAAAATTGAAAATATGCCATTTGCCCTGTGAAAGTACATGTTAAAAAGGCAAATCCAACTTACCCTCTAAGTTCTTCCTTTGTTGTTGTTGTTGTTGCTGCTGCTGCTGCTGCTGCTGCTGCTGCTGCTGTTATTAGCTTAACACAACCTACAGTCCTGTGAGAAGAGAAAACTTAATTGAGAGAAATGCCTCCTTCAGACTGTAGGCAAGTCTGGCATTTTCTTGGTTAATAATTGTTGTGGTTGGTCTCAATCCACTCAAGCCAGTGTACCACTGGGCAGATGGTCCAGAGCTGTATGAGAAAGCAAAGTAAACAGGCCATAGGGAATGGGGAGCAAGGCGGTAAGTAGCATCCCTGCACCGCCTCAGTTCCTGCTTCCAGGTTTCTTGCTTGGCCTCACTTGATGATAGACTGTAATCCATAAGCCAAATGAAACCTTTCCTTCCCAAACTTCTTTTGTATTTTATCATGGAAATAGAAAGCAAACTAAGACGCAACCTTAAATGGAGAAACATATGGTATCAGTACAGGATACAATTACNTTTTTTAAATGCCCTGTAGAAATTATTCTTTAAACGGTTTATACAACTGCCGATCTTTTGGATTTTCACTTTTAACNTAAAATTTTCACTCATGTGTACCTAATTTAATTTCAAATCCAGGACAGTATCATTAAGACTTTTTCCTCAGCCTCAATTCCCTACTCCTGGACTTTTCAGTGCATTTTCACAATTTTTCATATTTGATAAATAGAGGAATAGGAGAGAATAGTTACTATACCATAAATTATGAGGTTCTCTGAAATTCTGGCCCTTGGGACAAAATAGTAAAATATGCACCTAAGACAGATTTGGAATGTTTGAAGAGTATCAGAGATGATGATTTTGGCTTCAAGAAAGANGGACATGAATGGTCAGTTTTGCACTTTTCTCAACAGTACATACCANCTGCCAGCATCCCNCACACATCTGCNCACCANTATCACATCAACTGACATTTGCCTAACAAGATCTGCGTTAGGATACCAACCACTGCTTCATAATGGCACTCATCAGGAACAACTGAAAAGATTTTGTCACTTAACAAAACACTGCTATAAGTAGTACTTTGCAGTCTATGTCTGATTACCTCTGTTTGCAAAGAGGAGCCAAGAGAGAAAGTCTAATGGTTTTGTTTTCATATGGCTTTATTTTCATATTTCTAATAATTTCTAAATTGTTAAATATCTGTGGAAAATTTTGCTTAAAGTTTTTGGGAAGCAAAATTCTATTTCGATGATATAGTTAAAATGCCTTAGAGCCACTCATATTATTTTTCAGTATTTCATAAATACAGATGTTGAAATTATAATAATACATAATGTATCATTCTATATAGGCTATAATAAGAAATGNCCATTTCAATTCAAATCAGAATAATAGGCTGTTGAATAATGAGCATGGCCAATTTAAAATGACCTTTATAGAAAATGATTTTAGGTAATCAATAGTAATTTGGGAAAATAATTCCATTTATGCCTCTTACAAGGAAATGTTCATGTTAGCCTTTATTATTTGGTCTTAGTGTTGTTACCAAGGAAATAATATGAAAGGAATATATTTTTTATAAAATGTATAATTACTGAAATTGCTATAATTGTATTTATCTTTTTATTCTTTTTGTGCTGGTTCTAAGATAGGTAAACTGGCCCAAGATTTATAATTAAATGGAATAATTAGCATATATGTAGGTGTGCTAATTTAATTTTTTTAAATAAAACTTATTTTATGATTTTTTATTGTTCTGACTCTTTTATGTATTTTATATCATTTCTAACTGCATTGGAATTACCATAGACTAATTACATAGACCTCATTTTAAGATGTTGGAAAATTCAAGACAGTAGTTTCACTATTTCTAAGTCTTCTAGGAGGGACTAAGCGCCAAATTTGCCTATGCAATCCCATTGAATGCCTTCAGTCCCTGACCAGAACTCCCACTCAAAGCGACTTTCATATTCTGTGACCCCCATCACACTGCCTGTGAGTAACCATGAGACTTGGAGTCTTAAGCAGAGCATGAATTGGTAGAAGAAACATTTGGCAAAGAGAGAAGGATACAAGTAGAGTAGAAGCAGCATGGGAATGGGACAGAAAAAGGAATACAAAGGAAAAACATTAAAATCTTCAAGGAAGATATATTAATCTTACTCCATTACAGGTTTCACTTATCCATCAAATTATTTTAATGATATTTTTGAAATTGATTGAAAATGGTAATAAATGAGAGCTTAATATAGTTTATTAAAAAATAAAATTCAAACAAGAAAACAATGCTAAAATGATTTTCTTTTATATTTCAGAAGAATTCCACGGTCAATTCAATAGAAATTCAATTCCCTGGTGAGGCCAGAGCTGTCTAACAACATTAAACAAAGCAGCCTGAACATAAGTGGTTGGCCTGTTACTTAAAGAGGGAATGGGAGGAAGTGAGAAAGTGGGTAAACNTGAGGTGTATTCATCATGTGTTCCATCCCTCTCTAAGGTGTTTGTGAAATCAACATCAAGTCCAGTGACGTGTGCAGAGAACTGCCTGCTGGCATTGACTGGTCCCTAGGCCTGCTGAGTTAATCTCAAAATGTCCATTCTGCTACCCTTTCACCATAGCAACAAAGTATTCTACTATTTTGATAAGTAGGTAGTCACACACTCAAAGCTATTGCTCTACCTATTTTATTTCCCAATTTCTCACATTTTAGTCATGGCCATTGAAATTTAATTTCAGCTTTCAGCAGCTGGTTTCAAGTGTGTTTCCATTTCTACTTTTTTTTTTCTGTAAAGATGTTATGTGTAGAAGCTTTCTGCTCAAAAAACGGGTTATAGAACATTAATTGAATAGTTCCCAGAGAACCTATGCTTGGAGAAGCTTGGAAATGTCTCTTGGTGTTGCCCTGCCTTTATCTGGTTTTCATTTTGAGTGAAATTTTTCTTTGTGGCTTTAGTATGCATTCAAAATTATGACACGTCAAGTTCAGACACACTGGCATTGCTCAGAACTGGTCTGAGGAATGGCCACAGAAATAATGAATATTGTCAATCCAACAGGCAAATATAAAAATATGAACAAATATTTTTGTGTTGTGTTTTATTCTTAAAAATTGATGAGTAGAAATACAGGACTTTTAATGGTAAATAGGTGCCATTTCTTGTGTGTGTGTGTGTGTGTGTGTGTGTTTTCTAAATAGATATATAGATATGGTCAAATATTGAGTTATAAGTACACTCATATACCCCAGTAGGAGTCATGATTAGATTCCTTGTTACAGACTTTATCTATTGAAAAAGAAGTCAGATTATGCTGTTTTCTTGAAGAGTCTCAGTCTCTTTTCCTAGTATGGTGATAATAATTTTGTTGTTGTCTACAATTATTAAAATTGCAAAATTTTAAAATAAGGTTAATCTGTACCATGTCAATTAGCTTAGCTTGCTTTTCATGACAATTATTATGTAAAAACAAGAGAAAATAATAATGTGTTGCACTATATACCTTATACACTGGGCCTTTAGATAAAGAAGCTTCTTTCAAAGAAAATAAGTGACACAAACAAAATAATCTAGAGTACTAGGGGCTTTGTCTGTTCTCAATTTGTCTCAGGTTACCATATCAATAGCCCATCTCTAATTGCAAATAAAATTAGTACTTCTTTGTGAGACGTATGGAACAACTTCAACCCAGGGAAAGTTAAATGAACAATTATTTCTAGAATTTTCAGACAAGTGATACCATATTTTGAATGTTTGACCAGATCACTTGAGTTACAGAAAAGTACATTAATTTAGATTGTATACTAATATATAAGCATTCACAACACCAAATATGTTTTAATGAAATATATTATTTATGTGTTCACCACATATAAAAATTAGAATGAAGACATAAAAGCACTATTATATAAATATTCTTTCCTTGACAAAGTATACCTTAAAGTAACAATTAGTCTGTTAAATCCAAGCATTTGCATGCAGCCCCTGGCTCTACTCAGAACTCTTGCCTGCATACACACTGTGGCTAAGATTCTCAACCTTGACTGCACATGATAAGCACGCTGGGATCTCTTAAAAATCATGATGCCAATTAAATCTCTATCTTTGGGGAAATTACCCATGAGGCAGTATTTAGAAAGCTTCCCAGGTGATTGTAATAGGCAACCAGAGTAGAAAATTACTGTATTATAAAATACACTAAATGGATCATAACNGAAGTCTTTCTGCTCTAGCTTAATCCAAAGAAGATAGTTTCATCTAATGAGCACGTCATTGGGGAACTCTAAAGAAAGGACAGTAGAGTAAAATGCATCAACTTTCTTTCTTATGTTGCTCAAAAGCATCCCTCCATAAGGTTAGAGCTTGTAGCCATTTTCTTTTTAATGAAATACTAGAGAACCTTAGTTCTAACAAATACTCAGCAAGTTTTAAAGAACATATTCTTTAGTGGGTACACAGTTACGTCTTGCCCACATTAATTGACTATACTTTTTAGAAATACCTTCGTGTTTATATCCCCAACAAGACTGTAGTTGCTGTTAATATATGCATTAATATTATACATTTCTATAAAGTAGAACAGTATACCAGTGAGTCTAATCTTCNCTGTGGAGCAGTATAGAATTGGAATCAGACATATATTATTCAGTATCTCACTTTGTTATGACATAGTCTCATAGAAATTATTTAAATTAAATCTATTATTTTGTTTTTAATCTATGAAAACATACAAAAAACTATCACACTCAAAGCTATGGAATTTAAAATGTAAAAGTCTCACTTTTAAACCATGGTTTTGTACNTCTATCCATTTATAGATATCAAATATTTATGTGTCTGTTATGAAAAGTCACTTTACTAGATGCTAAGAATGAAGTCTCACCCTGTATGGTGATTCTGTTAGATTTTCCAGAGAGACATGTTTGGTACAACATATAGAAAATCAGGTACAGATGAGTGAGAACTCAGTTGAAGTGACTCACGTGAACATGGAAAAGAATAGGTTTCAGGATAGACCATCTTCAAGGTAGAGATCCAGCCAGGCCAGCAACATGGCAGAGCTCTGAAGTTTATAGTGCATCTCAGCCTCATTCCAAAGGGCAGAGAATGTAGAAGTAAACATTATAAGACCCAGAGCCCTCATGCCAATAATCTGGATGTTTCATGTCCCAGGGAAGGGTCTGAAGGGAAAAGATTGAAGTGGCCTTCCCTTTCCCTTTTAGGGAAAAGGACTCTCAGTTGAGTAGTTGGTGCCTGCACACACTGAAGCAAAATCTTTCTCCTTCAGTCCATGAACTCAAATATCAGTCTCTTCAGGAAATACCCTTGCAGACATACTGAGGAATAATTACATGCCATCTGTCTGGGTATTCCTTAATCTAGCAGAAGTGACACTTTAAAATTAAGTACTGCAGTGCTTAAATTCTATGACAGAAAATGGCAGTGTCATTTTAGTTATTAATCATTATTAATCACATGAAAAAATTAAGACAAGGTGAAATGACTGTTTTGTGAAGGAGTTTGTGGGGAGGGATTGAATAAATCCAATAAAGCAAAGTCGGAGTTAATAAGAGCGTAGGTATAGGGACAAGGTCTTATAAAGACATGCTATTTGAACAACACCTAGAATTTTAAGAAACAANGAGTCCACTACAAGTAGTGTTATGCATGCCACCGAAGGAGAAATGTAATCATCACTTTTAATCAGCTCTGAACCCTGTGAGCTACAGTAATAACTGGTGTGGCAAGACACGCCCACTTGCGCAACAGTGACAGTAGCATCAATAGATATACTCAAGCCCTTTCTGATTGGGCCTAAGTTCAGTTCCAAACTATACCTGACAATATTTTTAGGTCAAGACTGTGTAGCTAGACAGGTCTTAGGTTCTAAGGGAGAACCTGCTGTTATTCTACTAAATGAGCATAGTATCGATCTATTGTTATGCCCACAGACTAATGCATTTCCCCTTCCATTGCAGCAGATGCTTACTAACACAGTGGCCCACAACTGGCCAAAGTGCAGATAAAAATACTGCACGATGCTCAAACCTAAATGAAACAGGTATACCATACCCCCTCCTCTCAAGGCTTGGGGATCATTATGGAAGAAGGGTGTCAAGAATGTAAGAGCAAATGACAGTGGTTAGACTACAAGGGCACAGGGGTTTCTGGACACAGCAAGGAATGCTTGTAATAATATGTTTTTGATAAAATACTGTGAATTATTTTAACAGCTCAATTATTTACCAAAGTCAGTAATAATATTAGAGTTATACTGACAGAAAAGACATTTCTTACCATTGCTTTCTTTAAAGATGGAAGCTCAAAAAAAAAAAAAAGGATTTGGATGGTTGGAAATTCAAGGGAACTGCTTTAATCTCTGGGTCTTCACCTGAATCATGGGACTAATGATGCCTTGATGTTCGCTAAGCAAATCCCATTTCAGATGTATGATCTCTAGAAAGC
>LZPO01017630.1:49687-63572 GCA_001675575.1 Neotoma lepida | reverse complement strand
GTTCCTAATTATTTCTCAGGGGTGTTTATTTGAAAAGAAATATTTTGTTAAATGTTATTTATTTAACACTAGAAATCTACATTCTGTCTTTTGTGGATAGCTTTTTCTCACATTTGAATTTCAGAGGAAAAGAGCAATTAATTATTGGCTCCAAAAATAAGGCACAAAAATATTAACTTCTAGTATAGATTCATTAAATAAGAGAGAAGGAAACTAAATCCATTTTCAAATTTAGAGTCAGATAATGGACCATGTCATCTGGTGAGAAAGCACCTTAGCTAAGGATTGGAAGAAGTAAATAACTAAACAGGCTACAGAAAATCGAAGGGTAACCGAGTATTCACCACATAAACAATCTATGGTAGCTTTCTAACTAAAATACAATTTATATTCATATGTATTTCAATAACCCATTTCTGCCTCTTGTGCCTTACACAGAAGATGTATTGAATATGTTTCTACTGAATAAGATATTTTTCATTTCTAGTGAAGCCTGGTCTATTCTTATCTTCAGACTGCCACTTTCTTTGGTTTTGAACACTCCAGGCACCTAAGATTCTTAAACCAGTACACAGGCTTCCTACATTTCCCCTGGTAAGACATTAAACATGAACATTATTTCTAATTATAGACTAATTTCATATGATACATCAATTGATTCTGAATATATATAATTTAAACGTATATTCCAACCCCATTTGATAATAAGACACATACCAAAGACTTTACTTTGTTTCTTTGTTTTCAAGCTAAAATCTCTGTTTTAAAATTCTTTTACATTCATTAATCAGTAAATTCTTGGGAATGACATAATTCTATCTAAACACTGTAGGTAGGTAGGTAGGTAGGTAGGTAGGTAGGTAGGTAGATAGATAGATGTACATATGCAAAACTAAAGTTATCAGTAATCATAAATTAACAGATTGTGTAAGTGTTGNTATGTATAGTTAATTATAATAGTTTGTTTTCTCTGTGAATGTCAATCTGGACTCAAACAATATAATAATATTTCAAATTTCACTGGGGAAGTTTATTCAAAATAGTCCCAAATGGATAACAAATATTAGTAACTTCTGAGTTTTCCTAATTATTTTGTAGTCATCAATATTAGAAAAGTAAAGCTCATTTATTAATAACTGATTTCATTATTATAAAGCCTAAAATTACCTAAATTATTACAGTGCATCAAGTCTAATGATTTCTGTAGATTGAACTGAAAATGATGTTAAGAGTGTTCATTGCATCAAAAATATAGCATTTACTGAATTGATTCTACTTAAAATCATGATATCCCGCAGANAGCTCTGATAGAGAGCAGTGTCATTTTGAAACCTATGCCAGAATTCTTTGGGTTGCAAGTAAAGTTTATTTAAATATTCCCTAAAAATAAATTAATTTATCAGATCACATAATCTAGTAGGAATCAGTTCAAATTAATCACTAGGCCACAGTGTCCTTCCAGATTGTGTCTCTGTTCTCTGCCAATTGATCATTCTTAAGCTGAATGTGCAGGAGGATTGATAAAAGCTTCTCCAGTTTTCTGTTCTCCAAAGTTCACATGAAGCCTTAAAACAGAAAGAAAAGGAGAAATTAAAATCATATCCTTATTCTCAATACTCAAAGCAAAGTGATTAGCATTAAATTAACTTATTTTAATTAGCCTGTGTGTCCTATTAAGGATTCAACCTAGGCTGCTGTATGTGCTACACAAATGCTTAATCACTGAGTTATACACAAGACTCTATGGCTATTTTATTTTATACTCTTAGAATGAAGGAATTCCCCATCTAACATGAACAAATATCTAGGCAAATATATGAAATGATTATTTGTAGAAATATTGTTAGGGGCTGTGTATGATTCTGGTTCACAAGGAAAGAGAAACATAGCAAGTGAGCATCACAAGTGTCCTGGCTAGTGGCTTGGCTTCAAGTTTCTGAATATAATACAGGGGAATGTGCCATGACACAGGAGATTTTAGCAGCCACAATGAGGTAAGAAGACAGAGGCTGTTTTGGAGCAAAGAAAATGACTGAATTTATTTAGCATGCCCTACAAAAGAGCACCCTGGAGAATAGCAACCCCACAAATCACTGCACAGCCTCCCTAACAACTTTGATTGAATACTAAGCCTTATGTACTAAGAGTAAAATTTTCTAAGACTAGTGTATTAGTTACTTTTCCGTTGCTGTGATAAAGCACCCTGACCAAGACAACCTTTAGAAGGAAAGGTTTATTTGGTTTATGGTACCAGAGGAATAAGAGGGCCATCATGGTGCAGAAACATGTAACCCACAGCAGGCATGGCAGCAGGAACTACATGCTGAGAGCTCACATCATGAAACACAGGCAGGAAGCAGAGATAGTAACCTAGCAGTAGAGCAAGGCCTTAAGCTCTCAAAGCCTTGTCCTGGTTCATTACATCTTCCAGTAAGACCACACCTCCTAAAGCTTGCCAAACAGCACCATCATCTGGGACCAGTTACTAAGATGCTCAAGAGAGTGGGGTGCATTTCACATTCAAACCACCACAACTAGGCGGAAAATAACATCTAGAGAGGANATACTACCAGAGAAGAAACAACTGGTTTCTTGAGCATCATGATCTCATCAACTTACAGACCCCACACAAGCTTGTAAATATTGTGCTTGTAAACAACCATGAGGAGAAGACTTCTTACCTTTCCTGAAGTAGAGGTCAGTGGAGATTCTAGAGATGCCACATCATTCAGTTCAAAGAAGGAAGGAAGGATGAAAGTGTTGGGTTCATTGAAGGATGCTGCCATTTTTGTTTATGCAATTTCTTGAGTTTATTTGTTTGAAAATCAAAATTTTCAATCTGTATGTAGCCTAGGCTGACCTTGAACTCATGATTTTCCTCCATCAGACTTCTTTCTCTGTAACCATAAGGGCTGGAAATAATTCACATATTGTCATCTGTGTTTAAAAAACAAGATACAAATAACAACACAAAATTGTCCATTTGCAAGAAACAGAAAGCAATTTATTACATATTGTATGTTCAGAACCATAAAAATAAAAAGCAATGAACTTGTCAGGCACACTGGTGAACACCCATTAATCCTAACTCTTAAGAGAAAAGGTTAGGGGGCTCTCTATAATCCTGGAATACAAGGAGAGTTCCAAGGCAGCTAGGGCTATATAGTGAGACATTGTCTATAAATAAATAAATGATAGATAGATAGATAGATAGATAGATAGATAGATAGATAGATAGATAAATAGATAGATAGATAGAGGAGGAAATAACTGACAAAACATGTTATATGATAGATAAAATTTAAAATGTGGTGCTACATGAAACAAGCCAGACACTGGATGGGAATCATGGTTCTGTGACTAAACTCTTGCTGCTCTTCAAGAGGGCCCAAGTTCATTTCCCTGCACTTACTTTAAGGTGCTCACAGCTCCAGGGGTTCTAATGCACTTTTCTGACTCTGTCACTACCAATAATCATGTACACACACACTACACTCATAAACATAACTTAAAAAATAAAATATTATTTAAAAATTTGAACATAGTCTATAAGAGACATTGTTTCATTTGCAATTACCTAAGAGTAGATCTTATACTTCTTTGTTGATTTATACAGCCATAAAACTTGTCATGAATGATCTATCAAACTCTTCATCTTATGAGTCTTACATTGCTTACATTGCTGTATGTGATGAAATTGATACCCACCAAAGAGAACCAGGCTCTTTGTTTTACCATGCTAGGGGCAAACACGGGGCCTTACTCATGATAGGCAAATACTCTTTTACTACATTCCCAGAACCATCACAAATGATCTACCAAAAGAAAACTACTTGAAAAAGGACAAAAGGTTATTCTGTGGAGTACTTGAATTGACTGGATAGTGGAAAAAGACATTTGAGGGAAAATAAAAAATATTCTGTAATTTGGTAAGAATATGAAGTAAATGGTATATGCAATGGTTGAAATTTATAAAAATTTACACATAAAATATCTTCATCTTATCTATATTATGTACTAATTAGGCATATATTAGAAGCTTTAAACCAGATTGATTTTTATCAGTCCTGTCCTTTGATATATGAGAGTCTAAACCGAACCAGCAGATCTACCATATGTAATAACTGATAATGCTTAGAGTTTGTCTCTTCTTCCTAAAATTGCGAGAGTATGTATTGATGGTCCTGCTGACAGCTTAATTATTATGGGTAATATGCCATTATTATATATTTTTTCCTCAAATGCTTTTATGAAAATGCAGTACATAATGCTTCTTTGTGTTTTTGTTCAACAGGTGGACAAAGGCATGGAAGAAGAATGCAAACATAAACCCTCATTTGCCATCCAGAACTCATTGTTGAGTATGAGTTTTGGTACATATATGAAGGAATATGATGCACAAGACAAATCAAAGAGCTGATGGCATTGATGATGATGTTGGTTCTGACAATCACTTGTAATTTAAAAGCATAGATAATGAAAACTAATGTGATTGGTAAATATGCATATTTTAAAGGCTTGTTTTGAAGATGAGGTTGAAGTTGATGATGTCTGTGTATAAATCTTTTTTCAGTGTACCTATATACTGGTGCCTAAAACAGCTTGGTAAAGAATCATTACCATGTGTTTAAAATGAGTATTTGAGAACTCAGTTCTGTAAGAATCTAACCTTGAACTTCACTTATTGTAGGCACTACTATATCCTATATCCAGATTAGTATTCTTAAATGTGTTAAGAGTGAATATGAGCTGAACTCATTCTTAAGAGATGTACAATGTCAAAATGCCAGAGACAGATCTACCTTAAAATGGTTCCTAAAGTAAATTGAAGAAATTAGGAGAGATCCTCCACTGGAAAACTTGGAAGTAGTCATGAGTATGTCTTTAATTCAAGGAGAGATAGATAAATAAAAGACTGATAGCACGCTGGATTGAGAATTTGAGAATGGGCTATTTTGAGAAATTGTGAGCTTGCGTACCTTGATGGACAGCAAATGATCATGTGTAATATCCCTTAAATAAAAATTACTGACTTTATAACAGCAAAAACAAATATGCTGCAATACATTTTGGGGTATAACAAATTTTTAGAATCATATCGTGCATATGTGTGTTCTATGGCCAATTTAACTCACATTTATTTTTATTTTATTTTGTTTTCTATTTTTGAGAAAAACCATCACACCCTATTGTCCAGGATGACCTTGAACTTGGCAATCCTTTTTGCTTCATCCCCCCCAATGGCTTAGGATTATAGAACTATGCAACAGCTCCAGATATCCTGCATACCGTTGAATGAATTAGTGAAATCATGTATATGGTCCTTTATTTGTCATCTTTGTTGACNTTAGGAGCAATATTTTCAATATTTTATTATCAATATATTGAAAGTTAGGGAGCATGTCAATTCCAATTATTGAGCATAAATGCAGACAGAAATGCACCTCTGTTAGATGTTATTATGAAAAGAGCAAGGTTGTACCACAGACAATTATTTGATATTGGAAAATAACTCCTACTTATATATTTTTTGTAAAATAAATAAGTTGAATGAAATAATCTATATGGTTTTAAAATTCGATGCATTACCTTCAGTGTAGGTATAATCATATCCAAAAGAATAGGACAATGTGGATTAAGAATAGCACTTTTATGAGCATGTAGCTTATACCCTGGTTATCTTTTCTTTTCTCAGATCCTTCAAGAAAACGGCACTTCATCCTATTGCTCATTTAATTTTGNCTCCTCCCCATTAAACTGAATGCTCTGTNGAGTAAATATTGCATATGTCTTCCTATTAATTCCCTGATATCTTGTTCAATGCCAGTAACATAATATGTAGTTAAAAATAATGTTTACTACTGACATTAGCACTTCAATTTTTACCAAGTTCCTCAAAACTACATCTAGAAAGTGTGCTGAGCACCTGTCAGTCTGTCATATTTTATAATTCCAGGAAGCAGCATCCACATTGTGTAATGGGCAGCCACTGACTTACTTAAAGCAATAATGGTGGTGGTAGGCTTTANAACGCTTTTGTTGCATTGGTACCCATAGATTCCTTGTGAAAAAAAAAAAAAAACAAGTTGGGAGGCACATTTGTCTTTCTCTGAAAGAGAAATTGAGCCATAAAAGGTTTTTAGTAGTTTATCTATGATAATCAACTAACTGGTAGGATCAGAATGCAGACCTTCATGGTCTGTCCCAGCAGAATTGACTGATAAACATTGACTGATTAAATAGATTTCTTTCATTTGCTATATTCTTGGCTGTGTATTATTCTTATCATATNTAATAGCTTCATCTTTCTTTATCTGTCCTCAGCCCTTCATTTGTGTCTAGTTTTCTCTTTTGGAAAAAAGACTCTCCTTTTAAGGAATGATGCTGCTTAATTCTTCAGAATTCTCAAGGTCCTTGATTTGGACATGGACTCTTAACATTATACTCTTTTCAGTGATATTTTCCTGACTTCTGAGTTAGTTTATTGCAACTCAACAATGGATGGCATGCCTTGTGCAACTGTATCTCTCAAATCTTTGTGCTTTGGGAGTTTTTCTTTCAGCACAGAGAAAGGGAGTATCAAAATCTTGTAACAGCCCTCTATTGGAAAGTTCATAGGCCTATTTGGTGTATTGAAGCAATGTGGATATTTATGTGTATTTCTTGTCAAACCACACTAATTTGTCATGAAAAAAAGAGCCAAGTGGCCTAGTTTATTGTCAAGGGGGTATGTTAGAGAAGCACACATACAGAACATCCTTTCAAAAGAGACTACCAAAAACCAGAAATTTCTTCCTCTATGAAAATATTAGAAAGTGAACTATAACAGTGACAGATACTGTCTCCAGGAAACACATTGTTAATATGTAATGAAATAGCTGGATTCTTTTTTCACACCCCATGTCTCATCTTATGTAATGTGACTGGAAGAAGCAATATAAAAATTCAGGGAAAGACACATCCTAAGTTTTTCCATTAAATAGAATACTTTGTGGTAAATGTTTTATCATAAATATTAGATAGGCCAGATTGGATTGCAGCTGGTCCAAGGGATTTTTTGCCTCAAGCTTAAACTAACACCACAAAAGAAACAATTTCTACCCATTTTTCTCTTCTGTTCTTTGTGAACCAAGAAGACTACAAGGAAGAATTTAACTTTGAAGAATTATTTTTAAACTATTTAAAAATTGTGAAAAATGGAACAAGATGTTCTAAAAAGAAAAAAAAGTATTTCTGTAGAAGAATCATGTGGACATGATTACGAAGAAATTTATAACCGAAAATAATCCTTAAAAGAATAAAGTGCTAATTCACATTTTATTCCTTTATTCAATGTTTACTTAACCAACTCCATCAGATTACATGGCTAACACAGAGGGCTAACACAGAAGAAGATGACAGTGCTGTCTCCTTTTAGAGAATAAGCTTGCTCAACTGAGTAATTCAGATCTNTGATTTTGAAAATGACTCTTCATACTTTGTATTGCTATGGTAAATGCATGAGAGAAGCCAATTAATGAAGGTTTCAACACATGGTACTTGCCCCCATTGAAGTAGACTATGGAAAGGCAGAGCATCATGGTAGGAAATCTGTAGCAGAACACAGCTGCTCACCTTCTGATAGCCAGGAAGCAGAAAAGAGAATGCTGGTGTGTGCATGCTTCCACCTTCTTACTCTTTTGTTTTGTTTTGATTCCCAGCCTGTAGGATATTAGATAAAGTCTCAGGAAATATTTCCAGGGATCAACATTGAGATAAACTCTATTAATCTCCTAAATATGGTCCAGTCCAGTTTATAAGTATAGCCATCACAATCACATAGCTTTGACTGTTCTGAAATATATGCTGACCCCCAGAAGCATGTTCAGTAACAGATATGCAATTACAAAAAAAAATGACACCAAGGATCATGCTTGCNAGAACTTTTCTTGTAATAGGGTAGTGAGCCAAGCACTGAGGAAGATGATTTCTGATTAAGGTAAACTTAAATGGAAAAGAGAATGTTAACCAAAGCCTCCATGAGGAGGTAAACCCACTACCTGAGATACAAGGAAAAAGGGAAGCCAGCCATAGCAAAGCTGATTTAGGGTTAGGAGAGCATCAGAGCCCACATCAAGGACATGCTCAACAGGAACTCAGGGGGAGCTACCTAACTGCAAAATCCTGTCACAGCCCTGGGCTTCCAAGTCAGAACACTTGAAGAAGAATAGTAATTTTCATCTAAAGAGAGTTTAGTAAATTCAGATTCCAGGATCTGAATTCCAGGATCAGAAGGTTGATCCAAAACATCTGCCTGGTTTGAAATGTCTCACTCACTCTCCTGATAGTGGATTTTGAAACAAATGGCTTACATGCCTCATGCATTATCTGTATTAACATTCCAGGACATTGTAAAATAGTTAATGAACTAGTTACTCTTTCATTAAAGTGAATATAGATTATATCAATGTTACAATACACTTTTTAATAGCACAACACACTACAAATAAAGGAACTCCAATGATACAGAATACGAAATTATATTGATAAATTCTCTGATCAACGTTTTGTTGCCAAAGGGAAATTAAAAGAAAATTTCTGAACCATTTCTGAAACCTGAACTTACAAAGACAGTATCCAGAAGTGACTCTTTTTGTACAGAAAATAATCTGGGACCATGGGAAGTTTTTCAGTATGTATTTGATGAGTAAAGACTTAAGAATCATGCAACCGAAACACTGAATAGTTTTTTTTTTCATTTATTTTACATCTCGTGGTAAAACAGAGGACACAAATGGACTCACATAATGCAAATCCCTGTTATTTTTCTTGTGTTTCAAAATGATGTATAAGGATCATTGAAAGTCGTTGATTTTTCCAGAATTAATGCATACACCCACCTTGCACTCTCATTATTATTATTATCATCATTATT
Organism: Neotoma lepida; assembly: GCA_001675575.1. Classification (NCBI taxonomy): domain Eukaryota; kingdom Metazoa; phylum Chordata; class Mammalia; order Rodentia; family Cricetidae; genus Neotoma; species Neotoma lepida. The sequence goes on along the minus strand of LZPO01017630.1, from coordinate 54,658 downwards.
ATTATTGGTATGAAAAGGACAATGCAGTTCCGGTCTACTCACACTCCAGTGCACATACTGAGCCTTGGGAGAAGGTACCTAACCCCAGCTACAGATACTGTGGTGTTGAAGTGTGCAAGATGCTCTGAGGGTAGCTTGCTATGAACTCGCACACGAAAAGACAGAATTTGCATCCTAAATTATCCGGAGCAGTANATAAGGAACTGCTAATACGTATGGTACTAAGAATGGCACAATTTCTATGTTTCAAAGACTGTAACTGAATAAATCTCAAAGGGTGTACAATGTGAGATTAATATTCACATATTCTAGGCAAGAAAGAAAGTTTTTTGGTTCATTTGAGCCTGAAAGGAAGGAAGAAGTGATCCCTCTTGCTCCAGTGTTGACCATTTGGAAAGCAAAATAAAAATGTTCTTCAAAAGCCACTGCTCTTATATATTTAGCACCTGTATTTTAATTGTGCAAGAAAAAATATTTATAAAATCATCATGATCTTTCTACTTAATAGTTCATATGAAATAGAATATTGATAAACATAATATAACTAAATTCACTTGTATTTTACTTTCTTAGACTCATATGTTTTCCCTTTAAGTGTTCCACGGTGTATTGTTCACCCGCCCCTTTTCCAAATAAAAGTGTAACCTTTATTAAAAATGAATTTCTAATGTGTCACGTGATCAATAGATATAAGTACCTTCATTTTTATATTAGTCTAAGGCTATTTTCCTTTTACTGTTGTATAAACAGGGAATTGAAGGGTAAAATAGTTAAAACTTAATGCTATAGTGCTAATGTGCCTTTTAAATCACGTCAGCTGCAATCACTGCATTATAATTAACAATTTATTGAACCAGCAATAAAATGAACATCACATTACTTCTTAAAGCAGCAGAATAAAATGGCTAATAAATAGCATAAGCCAGACAAATTGCAGAGTAATAGAAATTTTCGTAAGATTTATGGTGTGCAGAAAGATGGATGTGCTATTAGTAGGAGCTCCCATACTTGACAAAATTCTTTCACAAAGACATTGTTACCAGGCATGTCAGAGTTCACAAGTCTAAGTGGTTTATCCAAATTTCAGTTCTGTGCTATTACAGTGGAAAATACTCATTACAAGGTTTTGAAACTGCAAGCAATGTGTACATTTGCCAACATTCAAACTGCTACTGCCAAAAAGATACTAAAATATTTTATAAACTGTCAAATAACAAGTCTGCTAGCTTAATCTGAGTCTATTTTATATTATACAGACTGTAAAACTATTACATTAATTCACTTCCTAAAAAACTTTTAAGAGCAGAAAGCAGCCTGTCTAGAGCTGAATAAAGCCACTGCATTTTACCTATTAAAACCCTGGCAATGTCATCTTTAGTTGGGAAAGCACGATTGTACACTTGGAATGAAATCATACTCCCGTTAACAATGGATGTACTAACAGAAGCTATTAAATGAAGTGAGATCTCAGAAATATTTGGGTTAGAGTCTAACTGCTAGATTTATGATAATAAAGGGATGATACCAAGGCTTCTGCTGGAATATGTTCTGTGACGCTTTGTTTCTGACATGCCGAATAGCCCANACTCTAGAGTAAAAAAAATAAAATATTTTTATTAGGTGTCTTGTAAAACAATTAGCAATATGTTATAAAGGATTTATTTTAAGCATTAAATTTTAATTATTATTATCAGTAGTAGCAGTCAGATTAGCACCCATCATCATGATAATTATAACAGCGTAAGATCTTTTCTACAAAAAGAGTCACTCTCTAGATTGTTTTCACTACTTAGTTCAATCAATAATGAGGGTCATTTGGTTCTGTATAAGTTGAGACACACTCATCAAGTATTTTCTTTGCATCCCAAGTCTAAATTGACACACTTAAAAGGAAGTATATATTAATATGTGTATTGATTTTTTATTGAAGTTAATTCCTTTAGATTAAGTTGTGTGACCTTTTCTAAGATGTATTTATGTCTATAACAGAGGGCTAAAATGATTTGCTTATTTCCTCTATGCTAATACATATGGTACCAATTAAGACAAGAAGGCTGTCACCATGTCAGTCAACACATTAAAAAAAATANCCTAGAAGGCAACAAAATGTATAGATGTCATATCAAGGAATGAAAACACAAACTTCCTGGATTACTTTGATGAGAAGAGAGTACAAATTTGAATTTACTCCATCTCTTTATGTGTCTTCTTCCTGTCAGTATCTTGTGATTACTCTCCTATTTGTAAACTGTTGCATATGTCTGTGCCTGCCTGAAGGCTGGTCCAGTATCTGACTGTCCTTAACAGGGAGACAGAAACAAGAAGAGTTCAGAAAATATGGCATGGTGAAGAAATGAGGGATGTTTTACGGAAATCTCTATACAGTTTTACATTGGAAGAAATATTAGCTGAGCTGGACCTGAAGTGATCAGACAAATAGTACTGCAAACATACGTTATCAAGCTTTATCTGTTTACTATTTCCAACAATTATGCCGATATTTGTTGTATAAGGTGCTTCAAACCAGATGGTTGTTTGCAGTATATGATTACCACAACACACAAACATACACACATGCACTGCACTGGGTCAGGGCATGGACGAGAACATAATTAAGATTAAAACTATTNTCTTAGGATATAAACGCTGATTGCATGTGAAATACAAAGCAAAAAAGGTTTGTTCTTACATTGTTCTTTCAAGGGCAGGTTAAACTTAAACAGACTGAGTACACAGTAAGATAGGAGATTTAATACATAGTCTTAAATGGTCTCAACTGGTTATTAACTTTGTTGTGAGGCCGAACAAAAGTTCAGTGTATTTAAATGCAAAAGATATTTTCATAAAATTGTGTACTTACATGTCACTATTACAGAGAGAAATGTAATATTGAGAATAAAATTATTTTAAAAACACCATTTTTTTTAACTAGGATGCATTGTGACCCCTATTCTGGTACCCTAAAGTTCTCACCCATGTTGTGCTTTTCCAGTGAGAATTTAGAGCTGAACTCTAGTGTCTTCTTGTAGCAATTTCCTAGTGCCTGCAACTATAGAATGTGTGGACTTCTTAGAAGAACGTTGAGATAAATGTATTTTTTTTTCCATATCAAGTTTCCTCAGATTCATCATGTCTCCACATCTTCTGAACTTTGGTTCAGATAATTTGTGTAGTTAACAACCTTAGAAGTTAAAGAGAAGTTATTCCCTTAGGAATAAAGGGCAGAAGTCCTTATGGCCTAGTGCAAAAGCTGTGGTTTCTTAAACTTGGTGTGCCTCTTACGATAGACACTCAGCATTGGAAAATGTGCATAGAAAAACTCTGTCTAGGTAATGCTAATATTTTGAGTAGTTAACTCGGTTGATTCTAAGTCAGATTGTTTTATGCCTTTGGGAAATATCTACTGAATTCAAGCACCAAAATTGTCAATTTATAAGGTTATATTTTAAACAGTTATTAATAATTTCAGAGAAGATGCATATGTGATATATACTCAAATTTACTTAAACTGCTCATCTTCTGTTGCAATAGCTTACAACTTTTCATATGATAAAATGATACAAAGTAAAGAGGAAAACATTCTACAAGTGACCCACACAACGTGCTGCAGAAAGGTCCCAGGAGGGAAACCTAGTGAGATNAGGAGGGAATAGGCAGAGAAAAAATGCTTTGTTTTTCATTCTTAAANAGGAAAAAGCTTTTTTTATTCTTAAAAGCTTTAAAGGTTTTAATATATAATATTATCTATATTAGAGGGAAGATTAAATGTCAGCACGATAAGTACAGGAACTCGGGAAAGATTTCATACTCAAACATCTACCACTGTGTAGAAATGGCAGTTTCACTTACCAAGACATGTTGAAGGAGAANAGGATAACATTAGGAAGAAGGGTTAGAGATATGTATGGCTCAGCATTTAAGAGCACATAGTGCTCTCACAGGGACGTACATGAGTTTGTTTTCCAGCACCCACATAGGATGGCACACAACTGCCTGGAATGCCAGCTCCAGAGGATCCTCCTCTGTCTTCTAGAGTCTGCAGCTATCTGCACTCATGTACACATACCCACAAAAGACACACACACAGAGACACATGATTAAAAACAGATCTTTGAAAAGAAGGTTAGAAATAAGTAAGGTGGTAAAGGTAAACTGTAAGAACACTTGGAGCCATTTTGTGCATGTTGTTGAAATACACAGGAAACATTTTTATTTATGTTGGGAATATTAGAAAAAATACTATAATTTTAGAAGTTAAACTGATAATGTATATCATATCTTCTGGCCCAAGGCACATTATGTACATGAGCAGTCTTTATTATATTTCCCTTTAAAAATCACAATTTATATCAATTAAAATGAATAAAAATAAAAGTCAGGATTTAGCTCTAGCAGCTATAGAGAAATATGATGGACACATAAATCGTCATCGTTCTCCATCTTCTAAAGCCCACAGCACACTGTTNGTGGTTTTTGTTTGTTTCCTTGTGCCAGTTTTTGCTTGTTTCTGTGTGACTNAAAAGCATGCACTGTAGCTTGAAAGTTCTTCAGGATAGATTTGACAAATACACATTGATACGGTCATTCATTAATTCAGTGCATCATTCATTAACTCAGTGCGTATGCTTCTGTGCTAAAGCACCCATGCCAGTTAACTTAGATGATGATATTCAATACTAATTATCCATGCATATCACTACCAGTAAAACAAGGAAAAAAGACAAAAGAAAGAATGACACTTTGATACTAAAATAGAATTTGNTTTTCTCATGCAAAGAATTTCCTAGCCATAAGAAAGTAACTATTAAAAAGAAGAGTATCAAAATTGGAGGCAATTAGGGTATTTCCTAGCTAATTGGTAGTTTCTAATTTTCTTTATTTCTTATGTTTTATTACTAAATTTGTAACATTTTGCAAGAAATCATGANGATTATTTGTCACCAGTTAAAATAATGAAGAACTTTGTTCCCT
>LZPO01017630.1:4313-20632 GCA_001675575.1 Neotoma lepida | reverse complement strand
TTTCAGAGTTTTGTCTTTCTCCTCTCCCTAATGAAAAAAGCACATCTAAGTCGCTTGACTATTGAGGTCTTACTTCTGACTGGTGAGAAACTACATACAGCTTGTTAATTTCAGTGAGGATACCAGGTTACTATCTACTTGTGGCTTTTACTCTTGACNTGTTGTTTTTCCCACTGTCTAAAATAATCCATTTTTAATTAATTTTTATTTAAATATTTTTATACACTATATTTTGATATTATACTTTCTTTCACAATTCTTCCCAGATTCTCTGGACCTCCCTACCCACTCAACCTTAAGTTCTTTCTCTGTCTCAAAAAAACAAAAAACACACAAAAAAATCAAAATANACAAACNTTAAAAAAAGAAAGAAAAGAAGATCAGTAAGACAAAAAATGTCAAAGAGTAATATCTTTTTGAGTCATTGGTCAAAAGAATTCCAGACACCAGCACCACTGTCACCAAAATCAGAGACTATTACCAAGGCTATTGAGTTACTCACCATAATCTGATGGTAAGGCCCTATTACTGAAGACACAATTTATTTATGTCATCAAACATGGAGAAATCGAGCTGGTTCCCAACTAGAAGCTTCATCCCTGCTGGTAAGCATGGTGCCAGTAAGTACTTTGCATGCTAAGGGAGAAGTGTAATCATCAATACACCACCTTTTCTAATGGGATAAATTTGGAGTAGATCCAAAGTGAATTAAATAATATATTTCACAATTATCTCCTCTTATTTATAGTTAAAAANAAAAATTGGAACATTTTTCAGTGAAACACTAAAATGTCACTTCTCCATGCCTCAAAAATGTAAGCAACTACATAAAAAAGATAGTGAGCCTTATGTATTCTGGGTAGTCTTGTGAACACAGGGGAGGGCCAAATGTCCAAGAAAAGACACAGTGTGGGAGAAAAATGGATCTCCAACATAAACTAATGTTTTGTCATCTCTAACAGCCTTAAGAAATTTCATATCATCATAATATTTGGTACTGAAAATAAATATAAAAATAACAGCAGAAAAAGAATACCATGCATTTGGCNTAACTATGTTAATAGAATGATAAATTTATAGTATTTATAGTAAACAANGTAGGTGGATTGNCTACCTCAACACAAAGAAATTATCANCCTGTGTATTGTCTGACTACAGATCAGGATCTAATTTGATTAGACTTATTTCCCAACCAACCACTCACTTTGTCTGTATGTTTTTGAATAAAGCAGAATCTTTGAAACAAGTCAACTCACTATAGGGTTGGCCATATGGCTAGAATTGTTTTAGTTATAAACTNACAGCCCCTCAGACAAATGCACTCTCTGAAAGTTACAAGGCAAATATGCATATTTTCTGCAACAGTCAAGATGAATTTTCCCTCGTGATTCTACTTTTCTATCAAGGTCTCTATTATTAGAGACAACATCAGTCCTACTGGCAAATCAGAACTGTACTTTCAGAATCTGATGAGCAAGTCTGTATAGAGTATTTTCCTCCTATCACTGGCTCAAGCTTGTATCACAAAATTTTAATTCAATGAAAAGAACATTAAGCTCAATGGTAGAGTACTTGCTTAGCATGTTGAAGGTCTTTGGCTCAATCACCAGCATTACAAGTAGTAGTAGTAGTAGTAGTAGTAGTAGTAGTAGTAGCAGTAGTAGTATTGTGCTATGGATTGGATTATAGTATGAAAATTTTGATGCATTTCTCAGTTTTATTATTATTATATCACCCAAACCCCTCAATATTCTTATGCAGTAACTAAAATTGTATGAGGTACAGGTAAGTACCTGGATATTTGATTGAGTCTATACAGGCATTAAGAATAGCAAAGATAGGTGAGAACCTGGATGTGAACTATGACTTTAATGTTTTGGCTAGGCACACAAAATGTAATCCCAATCCTGTGTCCAAAGCCAGCCAAACCCTGTCTCAAAGATTACTTTTTAGTTATATTTCTAAACATGACATAAAGTGGTAACATGGCTAGTAGCAGAAGGAAAACAATAAGGTACATGCCACTAGAAACAGATGTTTACAAAATGTCATTAACTCTTTTATCTCCCTCAGGCTGGCCAACAAATCTGTTAGAAGGCAGCTGACTTGGTAATAGACCTTCTTTTGCAAATTTTGGAAACAGATGTGGTTCAGCAACTCTCCTGGAAATANAATAAAGAACACTTTAATGCTTTATTCTCTAAATTGAGTTTAAACTGCTGGACTCAAGCAATCCTCCTGCCTCAGCTTCCCGAGTAACTGGGTTATAATTGCAAACTGATATATCCAGTTTACATTTGTAATTTTGATTTTCATAAAAAGGTTACAAGTTTGAAATCTACCAAAGTCAAATTATAAATGAACATCCAAATAAGGATGCTTAAAATTAAAATATTAGCTAATGCCAGTACATTAAATAACTCCATCAACTTTTTCTGAAAAGTTTTCCCAAAAAAGCAAAACAAAACAAAACAAAAACACAACAAAACCAAGATTCCTTCTGAGACACTTGTGCCCTGTAAATCTACTATAGCACAAAAGCAAGATCAAAGGTGAATAGCTCTCTAAAATGCTTTCTGCATAGTAATCCAAGTAGCGAAACAATGATCTTATTAGCAACTAATTGCCTTGCAAGTTTTCCAATGGGTAAACTAATGAAATGATAAACATTGAAGCTTTGTTCTTTCATAAATAAATTATGCCCATAATTTTTTAAATGTGTAATATTTTTCTATATAGCAGCAACACCTGCTGCTAAGTACAAAAAATTATTAGCCACCAAGCAACCTACTATAGAATATCAAAATGCATTTGCCCAATGAAGAACTAATGGGAATTATGCAGATTGCATTTCCTTCCCTGCTGAAGGCAACCAACCTTCAAGTCAATAGCAAAATGAAAATATAACTCAAATATGAAACAACATAAACACAGAGACATAACCAAAGCTATTTCTGATTATTTTGAGACATGTTTCTTTTTCATGTAATTATTTGACAACAAAGAACTAGAATAAAGGTTTATGGCATTTGTTGGGTACCTGAATAGCACTGAGTATTAATCAACTAAGGATATTATTCAGATACTTCATACTGAAACACATATCCAGAATTATAATGTAGATCATGCATGCTAACAGAAACCAATTTTGTATAATATCTTATCACAATTGGATTTATTCTTAACTCTCCTTAAAGCACGATTGTGCTGCTGGCATAGAATTGGGAAGAGTAAGAAAGTAATACGCTTGGGTAATCAACTTTGGGAAGTAAAAATGAATTATCTAAATTATATTTCTGTAGTACTAAATGCTATGTAAAAATCTACCTTAAAGTTATTTCTGTAAAATGTATGTGATTAAAAACACATGGTGAAATATCTTCTCTGTGGCCATATGTACAGAGCTAGAATTCTTTTATTTTTTTATTTTTCCTGCAGACACCTCTATCCAGATAAAGGATATAGAGCTGGTGGCCAATGTCTTTCTCTAGGTGGGCATCACTGGATCGCANATACTAAAATATCTTTTTGCCTTCGGAGTAACTGGCAATAAAAAGACCCATGTGTGAAAGTGAAGACTTTCAGCATGTATTTAAATGCAGTAACCTAGCGGTGTGTTTTTGTTGCTGAAGCATTAGAATATATTTGCGGATTTTAAAACTACCACCTAATCACTTTGCTGTAAAAAGTGCAAAATCTAGACACTGTACAAATCATAAAGTCCTTTTTACAAACTCTGGAAATTCTCTTGTCTGGAGAATTTTTTCTTAAGCAACAGCAGGGATAAACAGATGGGCCATACCACATTTTAAAATGTCTATAGTTTAGATTCTATTGGAAAGATTGGTAAAACTATATATGGAAAGATGATAAAGCTTCATTTCACTGAATGACATACCATTTGTTCAATAGAAAGAAGAAAATTTTAATTGCCATCAATAATAAAATGTTGTAAGATCANAACTGTTTACAGAGCCAATCACTCTTCACATTGCAAAACANTCAGAATAAGTGGGGAGAGAGAAAGTGCTACACTATGAATGGAAATACAGAGGACACAAAGAGAGTCAAGTACTCCCTTCCAAAAGGACAGATAATTATGTCCATTCCCAATGAATGTTTATTACAATGCGCTTCTCTCTGAATATTTTTATTTGTTTGTATACTGATGCTCCATGCATTTGCTAAAGGAATTTTTGTGATTAATCTCACCTATAAAGGAGTTTGGAAAATGAAGAACTAACCAGTTTTAAGTCACCAGTCCCGAAATTTACAGTTGATTAGTAAGATTCAAAGTCCAGCTGAATCTCACTAAAGAGTGAAGTAATTCATTTGATTTTGGAGCATCCACTACAGTAATAGGAAGCTTTATACTCATTGTGCAATGCAACTTAGATCATTTAAATGCATTCTTAATAATAAAGGCTGACTTTTAACTAGTTTCTGCAAATCAACTGAGTGAATAGCAATGGCTGCACCAGTTTATCAGACATTCAATTTAAAATCTAAGTAAAAAATATTCTTATGTTAAAGGCAAATCTCTAAGGACAAATCATCCAGATGACTCTCATGCAGAATCGGCAAATACTAAACCGCTTACTGGAATGAGTCAACTGCAGCACTGATTAATTGATTCAGTCACATATTCAAAACTTTTGCTTCTGATCCCATTAAAAGTAGCACTAATGAGTAGTGGCTGTGACCTTCCAGTGAGAAGCCACAAGTTCCACAACCTCTCAATATTTACCACCCAAATTTAATCTTTTTAATGGACACCTTAAAAGGGATCAGATAGAAAATACTAAGAGCTGTTCAAATACTAAAACACTTAGGAAGGCTTTTGATTAATGTTGCATGATTAATCAATTGATTAATATAGTTTTCAATACAGATGTTAGGACGCTGTCTACTCTAATCAAGCACTCTGAAAATAGTGAAGATAAATGTCATACTTTTGTGTCAGTAGGAAAAAAAATCTTTAAAGGTTGTTAATTATGACATAAGCCTTATTTACCACATGCAAATTTTATCTAATGTTGACATTTTTATACATAGGAACCATTAATGAGATAAGTGGGATCCTTTTGGCAAAGCCATATTTTAATCACTTTAAAAGTAATTTATTTAGCCAACTTACGAACCTTTTGCTTAATGAGAATTTATTTCAGAATAATGCTCCAAAAATGCATTAAAATCCTAAAGTTTTTATTATTATTTTCTAAGACAGTTTGTAATTTGTGATGATGCTTGCCACCATACTAAAACTGAAATCTTTATTCCAGTCAAAAATAATCACCCTGTAATTACCGTGACAAACTGCCCAAGCTGTATCATTGTGGCCATTTCAACTAATGATATTGTATTAGAATGCCTAGCAATAGACTTCAAATGGAAAATATAATTATGTGCATTAGTTTGTCTAAGCATTTATAAGATCACATATCCATCAGTTTTCAGGACTCATAAAGAAAACCATACATCACTGTCACTGTGAGTTTCATTCCTGAAAGCACAGGCCTTTATAAACTGAGTCTAAGATGTGTATCTTGTATTCCACTTGTTTTGTAGCTTACTAAAGTCTCTGTATGTTAAAACAGGGTAGCTGAGAAGAGCTTTTCCACTGTTGAAGGATGAACTGCAGCTCAGGCTGCTTCGTACTCTGACCAAATAGATGATCAGCCAGCCTGAGACAGCTTCATCTAGTTTACCCACACTTTTAAGACTATGGGTGTCTGGATTGGCCCTAGAGCTCCCAGAATAGCTTTTGTGCAAAGTTTCAAATTAAAGGTTTCACACTCTTGGCCCCACTGCTGCCCAGTAAAATTAGAGGAAAAAAAGAAAGACTGTTAAGAAAAGCTTTTGAAAGGCAATTTTAAGTTATAANCGGGGGAAATAGTTCCTTGAAAAACATTTTACAATAAACTTAAAGGTATTTCTGACAAATGACTGTATTCCACGAAAATATTGGCCCTTAGCTAACAGGACTGGAAATAGAGCCCTGGCTTCACATAGTGATTTTTATAATTTTGGCAAAGTTACTCAGATTCCTTCACTCCCAATTTTCTCAGCTGCCAAATTAAGGCATCGATGGATATCATGATGCATTCCAGCTTCTACTTCTCAGGGCACACCAAAATTCAGTCTCGAAAACATTTNCTAAAGTAGTTCAAATAGAACAGTGTATTAGCAAATTAATTCTATTTTTAGGTAACCAAAAGAGAATTGTTTCAAACGGTTGCAGAACATTTAACAACAGGTATATGAAACTGCTTTCCCATCAGAAATATCAACTATAAAATATTATCATCCCATGAGACAAGTGGAATGCTTTGACATCTCATACTGTAGTGTCACTGTCTGTACAAAATGATAATGTATGTGAGATTTCCTTATGAGGTTTGTCAAGTCATGGGATGCTCAAAACACACTCAGATTTTTTTNGGGGGGGGTTAATTTACTTTTTTAAAAATTTATTTATTGGGTATATGGTGTTCTGCCTGCATGTATATCTGCAGGCCAGAAGAGGGCACCAGATTTCATTACAGATGGTTGTGAGCCATCATGTAGTTGCTGGGAATTGAACTCAGGACCTCTGGAAGAGTTGCCAGTGCTCCTAACCTCTGAGCCATCTCTCAAGCCCCATACTCAGATTTATTAGAGCATCTTTTCATTAGGCAGACTAGATCCAAGAAAAGAAAATTCACCTCCAGNTGTTATAAGCACAACAGAGGTAGACTTCTCTAGAAAAGCATTACTGACATTTGGGACCACACAACGCTTTTGAAGGACTCCTGTGTACTTTGCTGAAATGTCTGACGAGATCTTTAATCTGAATGCACTAGATGTTGGTTGTACCTCACCACCAGCATGATGATAAATACCTTAAATAATGCCACATGTCCCCGAAAGATGAAATCATGTCTTATTCAGGATCACTATCTCAAAGTAAAGACTATTAAAAAGTACTATATTGACTGAAACAATGGAAAAGCCTCTAAAACCATAGATACATGGAGATTTTAAAGTAATTCCGTAGTCAATTATAGATTTTATTTAACCATTTCTTTCCTTTGGTTTGGAGGTATGTATGTTTTTACATCCAAATGATCACTCAATTCAATTAGTTAAGGTTTTTGTATCCTTATTTGTGTTAATGACAAGGACCTCCAGCTATCATGAACAATCATGCATGGATATGTGTCACATATATGAAATCAATAGATTATCTTTATGAGTTCGGAGGAGCCATTCATGTATTATAGGTCAGAAGACTTAGGCTTAAAAGGGTCAACACTAAAATTAAGTAGTGGAATTAATATTTAAATCTTGGTGTGTGTATATGTGTGTGTGTGTGTGTGTGTGTGTGTGTGTGTGTGTGTGTGTATGTGTTTTCACATATGCATGGATGCATGGGCATGCCTAAGAACATGTGTGTGGAAGTCAGAGGGTCATTATCAAGTGTCCTCCTCAATCACATCTCCATCTTACATTTTGAGAAAGTCCTCTTATTTGGCCTGAAGCTCATNGATTAGCTCGACTGTCTGGCTACCAAACTTCAGGGATGCTCTTGTCTATGACTCCTCAGCACTAGGATTATAGATGTGCATCCCTGGCTATTGGTGTTGGAGATCTAAACATCTGTCCCCTACTTGGGAGGCAGGCACTTAGCCTTCCAAGTCTTCCCAGCAGCCTCCAATTCAATAATCTATAATATTTGCCCTTTCTGTAGCTAGGAGGGATTATTAATTTCTGCCCTTATTTGAAAAAGTATAAATTGTATCTATTAAGTACTTAAAAATATTGGTCATTTCTATTCATATCAGCTTTCTTCATACCAAAGCCAATAACTGACTTTATGAACCAAATTTTCAGACCATGAATTACTTTGATTCCTAAACATAATGTAAAAATAAAAATCACTCATTTTANTTTTCCTCCTGAGGCCATAGTCCTATCAATTCATGGTTACAGACATGACACAAAACTCAGAAATATTGCAGTGCTAAAGTAGTTTTTAAATTTCATAACAAAATTTGGTATCTCTGTCAGATATCTTCTAGGAACTATTTTTTTTTAATCTTAAGCATTAACAGGCTTACAGATTATATAGAACATGACAGTTGTCCTAAGACCTTCATGTCAAAGAATTAGGTTTACCACGATAGATGAACATTCCTTTTCCTAGTGGGAAATGTCACTATTGCTTTGACAATCTTATGCTATGCTAACATTAACTAACACTTAGCAAAATTCAGTCTATGCTGTGTTATTTCCTTGTTTTGGCACTGTATACATTTGTCTATGCTTTCAACTCAAAAGTTGAGCAATATTGCTTGTTGTATTTTGGTGCCAACATAGATTTAAGCCATGCAAACAAGACTGTGTATTTGAACTGACAGAGAGTAAATGATTTGCATCTGGCATAACTGATGGTGGTGTCAAAACCTTGGAAGATAATTCATTGGTAAACATATTCCTCTGGATGCCTAGCCACACATGCCCAATTTCCTATCAAGGGATGGAGCCAGATCATTGCCAGAACAATGCAAAATGTTTTACACAGATAATTCAAAAGATTATTCTGTTCTGACAGAACACAAGGGGAGAAANGGGGGAGAGTTTTCCACATTGATGAGACAAGACAATTTTTCAATCTTTATNGCAGAAATTAAATTTCATGCAAAAATGCCTTTCTGACAACTATGGAGCTGATGAACTAGTAAGAATAATCACAAACAGCCAACTAAAAATTGTCTAATCTTTAATCCCAAATGTAATTTGTAAAATATATACATACACACATATACGCATGAACACGTATGTCTGAATCAGGCCAAATCCAAAGTGATAGACTCTAACTTCGGAGCTTTATATAGTATGTGTGGGATACCCGGATCCCTAGAAGAGTATCTTTGTAAATACATACCATGNCCAATTTATGATACCTTCCAATTTTAACATTAGTTTTGTACTAGTAGTCTTTTGAGATAAGAAAACTCAATGGAATGAATGTATTTTATTTTCTATTTCAACTTAATGAATTCATATATACATTCAAGGAGACATATGCAAATCATATTGTACTCAAGTAATCTTAGAGCTCAATTGAAATAAAAACTTTTTTGAAGAATGAATGAAAGTCACATTCAGGGAATCAGCTTCAATACAATTCAAGTTAAATACATAACACAAAACTGTGTACATTAACATTGAATCTCTCTTTCCTCCATGGCTCATCAAAGAATGCCTTGTCTGTCATAGGTTCTGTTAGATAACAGATAGGATGCAAAACTAACTATGAGACAGAAATCTCTCCTTTCTTCATAGCCCAGGTATGATATTTTAAAAATATGATTTTTGGGGATTCATAAAAGTAGAATATAATACTCAAGATGATATGATTCTGCTTGGACCATTTCAATGAGGGCTTCACTGTAGAGGTAGTGGACTAAATATTTGTGTCCCACAAAAATTCAATTGCTGAATCCCTAAACCCCAGTGTGACCATATTAGAAGAAATTGGTAGAAAGGAAGTAATTAACATTAAATGAAAACATAAAGATTTGGCCCTGGTCTCTTAGGAGCCATGTCCTTGTAAGGAGAGGCAATAAAGCTCTTTCTTTCTCTGAATACACCCAAAGAGAAAGATGCATATGCACTCATCAAGATGGAGGCCATGCATGAGCNGGAAAAGAAACAGAACCTTCTCGATGTAAGACTTAACAACCTGTCTAACTATGAAAACATTAATTTACCTTATTTAATTCACTTAGTCTGTACTATAGTGATACAGCCACCTAGATAGTCTCAAAGATGAATTTAAACTCCCTACAACAATGGGAATAACATGTGGAATGAGGAATCAAAAGCCAGACAGCAGGGGAAAATGGGGAATGGAGAAAAGATTTAAAATGAAGGAAGGAGAAGACAGGAGGAGAAGACAGGATCTGATCAGAGGAGTTCTTGGGAAGCAAAACAAGACAACATAAATGAAGTGAGCCAGAAAAATAATATGAGGAAATNAATAATACTATTTTAAATTGTTCCATGTAACAAGGCAAATTTGGATGTTATGCAGATAAAAACAAATCAGTGGCTTAAAATAAAGGTTTGAAATATTTGCTTTACCATGAACCATTAGGATTAAAGAATGTTTGCTAGATTTTTCTACTGCAGTCAGAGTCTGCTTATGACAATAGTGGTGATGATCCGTGTTTTCATTGTAGAGCAAAAGAAGCAGTGGCTAGGAATGGAAGACAGCATTGCATCTGAGAGANTGAGCAAGGCNCAGCTGGTACACTGATCTAGGCATAATAAAGACAAAAACTAGTGATGCCAAGCAGGTAAAAACCAAGGATCTTTTGAGATGAGAATCAGAAGAGAACACGGATAAAAGAAGAGCATGTTTAAGATGGGCCATGGAAAGGTTTTGACACGGTTGGAAATTTAGTTTTATTTAGCCAGTATGATGTGGAAAAAGATGCTGCTTGGGCCATTTCAAAGAGGGGTTCACTGTGGAGTTAGTGGGAGTATTTTTTTCTCCCCCTAGAAAAGCAGAGAAATGACTATTTTGAAAGGAAGTGAAGAAAATATGATGAAACTAGACCCTGACCTGTCTGTTAACAATTGGATGAACTAAGATTAACAGATTAAAAAACNATCATAAGGAAATTATTTAGCTAACATTTTCATAATAATGGAGCCTTCAGAAATGAAGGCCCAAATGCCCAGAGGAAGCTGCATATCTTGCTATGTGTGATGAAAGATGTAGACAGTTGAAGAGAAACTTCATTAGGCAGAAAGTGTAATAAACCAATGATAAGAAACTGGAGAGACAGGAAACCCAGCAAGGTCACTGTGTACAAAATCTTTCTGACTATTAGATTCCTTCACCCAGACATGGGATAGGTCACATGGCACACGAGATCCTGAAAAGAACACAAAGAGAGACTAGAAATGGAACTTTATGGGTTTTGTGGTTTTCTACAGGAGAAAGAAAAATAGCTTTTATCAACTATGTTATGGGCCAAAAGAATGATGATAGAAGGCAAATAAAATCTGTGTTGCTATGGTCTTCTCCACCTCAACTCAAAATACTCAGTTTGCCAGGGGGTCACNTTGTGGGACATCCTATTTTGAGCACTGACAGTCTCTATCTGGTCAGTGTAGCATGGAAAGAATTGATACAAACAACATCCAACGTTCCGGGATGGCAATTCTCACTTCTTTGTACTCTTGGTAAGTTAGAAACTGAAAATTCAGAGCTACATGGAAAGATAAGCACGGGCACTCACTGGTCAGATGAAAACCTGTGTTGATCAATTTGTTCTAATAACTATAAGTAGGAAATTGGTATATTTGATGACTTGAATGAGCTACTTATACAGATACTAAAATAATGCTTTATAATTTCTATAACATGAGTATTAAATTATGTACTAAAGTACCAATCATGCATGCACATAATTCTGTGAGTGCACACAACTGATCTGAGAATTGTTATATGATGATTTCATATGAGAACTGTAATGGGTACACAAAAGCTATGGCACTCACCNCTTGCTTGAGCCCATGANCTATTATGCAAGAAAAATGCTGGAATTCTTCCCTCACTTTGTGCCTGTCTCCACTTTATCAAAATTTTCGACTCCTGATTGACTGTGCACTATGATGATTATGTGCTGTTGAAAGTATAGTGATAGAATTNTTAAATAAACTTATGCAAAATATTAACCCTTTAAGAGTACCTGAGCACATTTTCTAACCACACCTTTCAGACATGGTCTTAGTTCCAAAAAGCAGTTTACTACGCGCGTAAGGAGATCACAGGGCAGTGGGAACCCTGGGGAGCTGGGGTCACCTCTGCTCCACCCCAGGCTTCTGGGCAGTTTCTCTCCTTCCTGTATTTGTTTAAAACCATGGTTATCTAACGCAAACAAAAATAATATGTGTTAGAAAAAAAAAGAAAGAAATAGAAAAAGCTATAGTTCCACAATGATTCTTCCATTCAGTCTCTTAAGTGCTTTTTCTAAGGGTTTTTTATGTCTTATTCTTCCAGATAAAAAGAGAGAACATAAAAAAGGGAAGCTCTAAAGCTCTGCCGGGTCTCTCTTACACTTAGAAGACAAAGAATGCATGGAAATGCTAATGGAAGTCTTTGCATAAGCAGTGGAAGAAACCGGAAAGACTTTGGTCCTTAATCCAGAAGTAGCAAAAATAAAATTGTATCTTTGCTTCTAGCTAACTTGTAAAATTTGATAATGCTCTCCTCTTGCCTCCCAGGTGTTCTGAGAGACAGGGGTGTGTGTGTTNGGGGGGGACACAGTGATGTGACTGGAAGAGGTGTACGAGCTTGAAGGAAAGACAAATTTTGGAGTCCCGGCCATCCAATTTGCTAAGATCTGAAGACAAGAGTGCTCTTTGAAAGGAAAGTGTTTTGGAGGCAATCAGCTCTCAATTGACACCTGGTTCTGTTGTCTTAGATCAGCTAGCNCTAGATCACTCTTCTACACAAGGAACTTCTCCTATGGAAATGGAAAGACTATTATCAGTTTCCCAGATCTTAGATAAGAGTGGTAGGACAACCCAAAACAGGAAATTCTTTGAAGAACTTGAGGCTTTNGCATTAGTTGGATTAATAACAGAATTCAGTGACACCNAGGGCCAGTGACGGATTTGACTTAAGATTTTTGNCATATATTCAGTAACTGGAGATAGTCTTTGGTCCTTTGATTTCTAAAATTGGCAACTTCTTCACNCCTGATCTCGCCCTCCTTGTTTCCCTCTCTCCCTGCCAATGTAATTAAGCTCAGGACTTCTCAGCCAACCAATGGGGTCTTAGGGCTTTACTGTATGTATACCACATTTTGTTGTTGTTGTCGTTGTTTAATTCATTAGAAAGTAGTAAAGAAAATAAGGTGACAGTATAAGGGAATTCTCTGTAACATCTTCACAACGTTCCTGTAAATCTAAAAATATTTCCAAATTGAAAGTTTTTTTTTTAAAGCAAAACGTAAAAAAAGCCACGGCTACATATGTCTAATAAGCATAATGACATATTTATTTTCCATATAGTTTGCCAGAATTATTTTTTCTACTGCATGAAGACCCAAATTAAATTATAGCTAAGATGTGAGCACAGAGGCTTAAAATAATGTCGTCTCACAGCAGTTGACACATCCAGTCCAGGTACCTTATAGGCATCTGTTGTTGGGAGTGCTCTAGAATTTGATACAGACCCCAAATTCCCTATCAGAAACCTTTAGAAGAGATGGATTTTAGATTTCAGAATATTTGAAATCTTAGGAAAGAAGATACAGAGCAACACCATTACAGAGATAGCACCGTCTAAGGACCATCCTGATTTTCTGTTGTAAAAGATATGAATGTTTAGGAAAATAAGATATATAAAAACATTGGCCCCCGATTTCTTTTNCCAAGCCCAAGCCACNGATATTTATTTCAGCCTGGAGTGAGTTATCAGGATGCAGAATTAAAGATAACAGACAGTGCGTTTGCATACCGAGAATGTTCCCAAATTATCATCAGCCGGCACTGGCTCTTCTTCCCTTCAGTCCTATGTTCAAATGTAAGTCCACAGCAAAGGACTTGTTTTTACCTCAGAAAGAGCAAATACGTGGGGTTTTAGTTTTGATTCTATTTGTGATTTTTATAAAAGCAAACACTAAAAGCTAAAATAATATTTCTTTGTTATTTTGACCATTCTGTGTCCTTGGCCTTGTTGGGATTAATTATCTACCTCTTTCCCTTCTTTGTACTTCTTAGGTGAACCATAGGCACAATCAAGCTATTCTTGTGATAATGAAGATGAAAATAAACAAACACAAAGCCAGGTCACTATTTCTGAAATAATATCTTCATTACAGAAAATTCTATTCCTCTCAAATATTAAAAAAGAATCCAAAACCCTTTATGTGGTAATTCTGTTTTTCATTTCTTGATTTTGTGACCTCTTATATTAAAATTGGCAGATCAAATGAATATTTCAATTTGAATAATTTGAAAATCTTTGAATCCTGCCTTCTTCAGAGATAAAATTAATTTAGAAATAACATTATTAAAACCAGGCATTCTTTTTTAAGCTAAGAATTCCAGATGTTTTTAGTCGCTGCCTATGACATTTCCACAATCAGAATAAATTGTGTTTTCAGAGTAATGTAATAGATAGAAGTGCTGAATAAATCTCGTGCAGTTGAGATGACAAAATTAACATGCTGATGACATTTTAATGTTTCAATATAATCAAGGGGGCATGGATCATGCCTCCACCAGTTCTAATATAATTTTATTCTTTAATCTTTTTCCAAGACAAAATAAAATATAGATAGATTTCAGAAAGTATATAAGCCGAGTGTGCTGCAGTCTTCGGGCAAGCTATTTAAGATGCATCTCAGATGCTATTGAGGTTCAGTTTTGCCAGTGGATGCTGGAGAAATGAGTTACATATAAAGCTACTTGGTTAAGGGCATATATTTTGTTGTACTTTTCCTGAAGCTTGCCATTGGTGATTCTGTTACAATTATTGTTTTATATTGAGGCAGAAATTTTGCTAATTGAAAAAGGGAAATTAGTATGTTCTGATGGGATCCAGGGAACAGCTGTTACTCACTCACTCCCACAAAAATATACAAAGAAAGAAAAAGCAAAAGAAAAAAATAAACTTACTGGACCCTATTTTTTCTTAATTACAAATAACCTGGTCATCACAGAAATTCAAAGGGCCCTTCTTTTTCATATGCTATAACAAAAACTGAAATCTTAACCTCCAATTTATCTAAGAAAAATAAAAGTAAGCAACTAAAATAAAACAACAAAAGTAACCAGAGTACTGTAGACTTTGAAGATGTATCCTGAATACTAACAAAAGTTGTGTTCTTCACTTGGTAATGTTATATAAAAGATTGGTAAACCAGGAGATGGCAAAATGGCAGTGCCATTTCTTCTTTCTCAGACAGCAAGGTAGAGAGGGCAGGGTCAAGCAGATGGAGAATTGACGGCTGGCTTGGCAGGAATGCATGCAAATGGAAGTCATAGAAAAGAGTTCCGTGGGCACTCATTGTATCAGCTTAGAATCATAACACAGTAAGTGCTATAACCAAGTAGCTTCCAAGTATGTATTTGATTGCAAATCTCATTTTAGAAAGCAAACTCAAATTCAGAGTTATATTGTTAATAATTGATATGTAATGAAACCCATAATTAGATCAAGAGATAATGTATGTATCTCTCAAGAGTAAAATAGTAAATCAATCACTGCATGTTGACTAAAACAACAGGTTAAAATTTGGTACNTAAGATTATTTACATGTTATACTTTATATTTCAGCCACTGCCAACAAACTGATCACATAGAAACACAATTTTTAATGGAAAATATCCTTCAATGTCATCCACATTCCTTACCTCCAATATCAGGGTGTAACTAGCAAAGGATACAGGGTCTCTGCTTTCCTGNCTTATGGTTTGGATGTGAAATATCCTCAAAAGACNCTTGTATTTGCACACTTGGTCTCAGTGTGGTAGTGAGCATGTTTTAGGAGATTGTAGAGTTTTTTGGGCATGGGGCCTTCCTGAGAGAGGTAGGTTGTCAACTCTGGGTCTTTGAGGATTATAGGTAGCCTACATCTATCCTAGGCCCTGGTTTCTTGGTCAGTGCCATGTAAGAAGTCACTGTGAGCTCCTGAAACATGAAGATGCTCTACCATGTATGCTCCAACATGATGGGCTAAACACTTCCAACTGTGAGCAGAGGAAGGNAGATGGTGAGNAAGATGATTATTCCTGCAGGAGAGGTAAAGTCATTTCAAGCATGTCTGGAAGAATAGTGTGTCCGTTTTTCATATGACAGTTCTCATAGTGGATCTGAGANGATTACAAAGGTAGATGTGGTGCCTCTTATTCAGCTTGCAGAAAAGAGTGAGGAAAAACTAAAAGCACATCCAAATAACAAATAACTGTCTGATTGACAAGACACAAGAGTCAGCAGACAACATTGTGTCCTGGAATCAGTCCTGCATATGGTGTTCTGACAGACTAATTTACATGCATCTACCACAATCAGAACTGAAGAGCCTGAGCACTAAACCTAAAAAGTAGCCTAAAAAACCTAAAAGTAAAAGAATAAATAATTAAAAATTTCTGGATTTCTTAAAGATTTGTTTATTTTCATTCATTATAAAGTGAATTACCAGTGCATTTCTGCTTCTTGAATCAATGCAAGTAAATCTGTGAAGAGGTAAGAATTTCTTGTGATCATTATCACCTTTTGTGCATCTCCAAAAAACACCCAATTGCTCAAG
>LZPO01017629.1:72657-85320 GCA_001675575.1 Neotoma lepida | reverse complement strand
TAGTGCCTATATTTCTCTGTCTCCAGAACTGTTTTGCCTTAGTGAGCATGCTCATTGGGTATGAGAAGCTGTGGGTTGTGACGTTTTTCTTTGTGGCACTNATATACACAACTGAAAGATCTCCCCTGAATTTCCCAGAAATTCAAGGCCCCAAGGACACAGCATTTTCTCCAAGTCCTACCATGTTGTATGGAAAGCAGCTCCGTGCTCTTCTGCGTAGGATTGGCAGACAATTCTCCTTTTGTGAGAACCACTAAAACTAGGCACCAAGCTTGGAAAAGTCTAGTTCATGAACAGACCTCACCACATCTCTGGCCTCTTCTCTGAGCTACCCTGAGAATCACCCACAGACCATCAGGGTANAGACAGGCAAGTTTTCATTCACTCTATCCCCAGGCAGCATAGGTCTGTGGCTGAGGTGGTAACAGAATTCACCACTAACAGGACTGGATTGGACATTATGTTTATCTCTGGTTTTTGTTTGTTTGTTTGATTGATTTCTAATGAACTGAAACTAATGTACAGAAAGTCATAACACTGGCCTCTTTAAAACTTGGAAATGTATATGGATTTTACTGTATGGTATGTCTTTTTATATTTGTATCTGTCATGAACCCAATCCACTGTACTAGATGGCACTGTCTACAGGACTTGTAGAATTTTCCAGAAAAAGTACGTCAGTTCAGTGTCCTTTTCCCATTGCAAATGCATTGGTGTATACAACTATAAATCCTCAAATAGATGCGAAGACCCCTTCCTCCAGGTTACTGTTGAGTTTAGAGTTGCTGAAGTAGGCATTACATGCAGTTGAGTTTCNTCAGTGGCATGCTCTAGCAGCAAAGCAATCATCCCATAAAGGTAGCCCCGAGTGTGCGGTACACGGGTACACGTGTGTGAACATGGCCAGAGGCATTGCACATGCAACACTCGAGTGTGCAGAGTAATTAACTGTGCCTCTTCTTAGCACTCCTTTGNCTGCTGTGGCGCGTCCTTTTAGAAATTAAATCAACCCTCATTGTTTTAACAGCAACATCAAGACAGTGACTCAGAGTCACCCTTAACCCAGCAGCTTCCTAGTTGTGACTCTCACGGGAAAACAATCAAGATTTGCAATCTCCAATCAAAGATTCCCANAGCATCCGTCTCCCGTGCAGAGCACGGGCACAGTGAAACTCACTCTTGTTTTTAGCTCTGCATTTGATGAGGCGGAGAGAGATCAGGAGCACATGAGGGGAAAGCCTGAAGACACTTTAATTGGCAGAAGTTTGAGGTGCGTTTGTCTCCTTGCTCACTGTCCCTTTGACAAAGTACATCCTGAAGAGGCTTTGTCAGTGCTGTTCCCATGAAGGACAAACAAGGGGACTTTTCAATGGATCTCTTTAAAGTTTTGTTCCTCACACTCCAGCTGCTGTCAGGGGCTATGCCTCACGCACTGTGGCTCTGTGTTCAACTGTGCCGTCTGTCACTNGGAAATGTCTCTCTTCTTGTTGAGCAAGCTAGACTCTAACCCAGAGGCACCCCTTCTCAAAGGCACCCCAATATGGAAATCAACACTCATAGAATGATGATAAAGGGCAGAGCTTGTTTTTCAGAGGTTGAGACGAGACGATGCCCACACACGCTGAAGAGTCTATGCTTCCAGGAAGGAGTGTTTGAACAGCAGCGGACAGCCGTGTTTGAAGCCTTGAAGGAAAGCTGGTTCACAACCCCCACCTTTTCAAGCCCTACCCATCATGGTGGTTCAGCCTGGTCAGTTTGAGTTCATTAAGTGTTANAGAAAATTTATTTATATTTACCCAAAGACCTTCAGGTTTTGAATCACAGAGGCTCAAGGGTTGTTTGTGGGATTCCTCTTTACACGGTAGAGCCTGAGCTGCAAACCAGGGTTGTGGGTACAGAAACCCATTTGAGTGACATGGCTTCTGTCCTTATGGCCAATTAGAACTTACTTTTTGACTAATAAAATGTAGCTACTTTTAGGAGTGTCCTTAATCTTCTATATCCCTCTGTACATAGTCAAGTTAGATTTGTGTTTTAAGTTGGATATTTGTGTCTTACTATAAAAGGACAAGGACTTTGACTATAAAATAATGATTCCTGCTTAAGCACGTGTGTATGTGTGTGTGTATGCTGTCTCTTATACACATCTAGATGTTGCTTAAGCACGTGTGTATGTGTGTGTGTATGTGTGCGTGTGCGTGTGCGTGTGCGTGTGTGTGTGTGTGTGTGAGAGAGAGAGAGAGAGTACTGAGGGGAAAGCATAGGCTAGACCCAACAATTCTTTACCCAGATAATTCCAATTTGTTTAAAGATACTTCTTTTTCCGGTCCTCAACTAAATCTGCCAGTTCCAGACCTTCACATTCAATGCACAGAGCTCCCAGAAGGAGACCTGCTGACCCTGGCTATATATTTATAAATAATCACAATGGGAACACAGCAGCCCTTCTTGCTGATCATATATCATGGCTTTTGGGGATATCATTTATTCAAGAGTGAAGAGCTAGCCACCTGTTTCTGAGGCCTCTCTTCCCTCACAAGGCAGGCCCAGCCCCAGCTGAATAGTAACACTCTAATCTGGGCAGCCTACAAGCATCTTTCTGAAGCTGACTCCAGCCTGACTGAGGAGTTTGTGTGTTTGCTTGCCCATGTGTGTTTTTCACTCCCTTATCCCCGAGGCACTTGTCACAACCATGCATATTAAAATTAATCAGACCTCCCAGGCCTGTGTGGCTGTGTATTTAACACGGAGAAGTGGATATCAAGCATTTGCCCTAATTAAATAGGCCTGCTTAGCTTTGTTCTAGTGGATGTTGGGTTTTTTTTTTCTAATAGGACTCTCTCATGAAGAAGGCACGGACAGCACTGGAGGCGGTGGAGAGCGCCACTCAGAGCTGCCTCTGCCACCTGCTCCCAGAGTCCTGAGACCTCAAGGACTCCCCCAAGCACCTTGCACGCTGCCCTTGATGTTAAGGAGAAATATGGCCAGCAATGTAAGGGGACAGAGAGGCTGGGGCCAAACAGAAGGAGCATATGACCTGGACACTTTGCTTTGATTAAGATGGCCCATGTCACTGCTGTTCAAGTTGGAGACCAGCTTGTGCCCTGCACTCCCAAGTTTGTACTACAAACTTTGGAAGCCAAAGGGAAAGTCTTGTTGAAATACAGGATGTCTTGAATTTGAAAGGCAGCTCTTGTTCACCCAACTTTTTTACTTAATTCTTCCCATGTCAAAGGAAACTATTCTTGATGCAATAATGGCATCAGTATCGATCCAGATGGGCTTGTGTCCATCCTGACCATTTCTAGACCACACCTATTTTCATTTGTGTTAGATGTTTTCTGTATCCATAGAGAAGAAGCAGCATGAGGCATTCAGAAACAAACTTTTATGGAGTGTTAGGCCAGAAACACTAGGACATAGCCATTTCCTCCTCTGTGGCTTTAATGTCAAAAACGAGGGAAAATGGACCATAATGATGCCTCAGTTTGTATATTTTAGTCCCAATTTATGTATATTATTAAAGACATTTTGTACTTTAGATAATACATGCAGAAAATCTTAAAACATCTCAATTTTATATTAATTATGTGGCATATTTATGTGAAACAAAGCATGTAGTTGGCATTTGAAACAATTAGAAAAACTGTAATAAACAGCTCCATGTTAAACAGTTTTGGGGATATAGTAAATTTCCAGATAACTGCTAATCATTTGCTAAAAGATTACTCTGGAATAGAATTCATTTCTTCCTTAGCAAACACAGAGGGTCACACTATTAAAGACAAAGAAACACCTTAACTACTGCCTTCCAGCTTCCCCCCTGCTCCCTCCCATCAAGCTGTGACACGTCAGGACCCATGTAGCCATAGCCCATATCCTATCGTACATTTTGGCATGTGACTAGTGTGTGGGGGCCCGTCTCTATGGTGCCGAGCAGCTGACAACCATCTGGTACTGGACAGCCTCCTCACCACTCGGCTCCTCACTTGGGCTGCTGTGGTTATTTATCAACACAGTGCACACTCTTCGTGTGGGTGTGTGGGAAACCGAAAGAGACATCATGGCCCTGAACAAGCAAATATATCTTTCATTATTTCTTTTGCTTGCTGTGTTTACTGTGTGCTATTCTTGGCCAGTAGAAGTTGTTTGACAGTTCTGAGGAAGGGTGAGGAGCCTTTTCTTGAACTTTCTCCTTTTGTTTTGTCTTTATGGAGAGAGCTGCCATGTGCTATTTTCTTTTCAGTGCCGCCTCTGTGTAAAATCTTTCTCTGATATTGTCCCTGCTATCAGTGTGGCAAGTGCAGGAGATTATTGAAGTCATTGACTCTTTCGTCCTTCTTGGTTTGAAANGGACAGTTAAGAAGGTAGAACTCCAAAATAGGACATGAAAACTTTGTCATCAGAAGTGATAAGATCCTACACAAATGATGTTTTCCTATCCCCTTCCAAGAAGCTCCTCTAGATGCCTGTGGATTTGTGTAGAGCGAATCTTAAACGGTCTTATTAATTGAAAACACCAGGCCAGGTATTGAGGTAAATTCTGAATGATCAGAGAGACAGAACAAGCCACAGCCAACCTCACCTTGCCAACTCCTCAGCTGATCTTGTTTCCTCAGACTGCAGNCTTCTGAGTCCTCACCCAAATGAATCTCAGCTGAACTGCTGCTCAAAGCCTGAAAGCTTAAGAGGCCNCTAGCTTCTGGTTTCCACACCTTATANACCTTTCTGCTTCCTGCCACTACTTTCTGGGATTAAAGGCATGTGTCTTTCTCAAGCAAAGACATGAGATCTCAGGTGCTGGAATTAAAGGTGTGTGCCACTGGAATTAAAGGTGTGTGCCACCATGCCTGGCTGTTTCCAGTGTGGCCTTGAACTCACAGAGATCTGGATGGATCTCTGCCTCGGGAATGCTAGGATTAAAGGCATGTGCTACCACTGCCTAACCTCTATGTTTAATCTAGTGGCTGTTCTGTTCTCTGACCCCAAATAAGTTTTATTAGGGTACACAATATTTTGGGGGACATAATATAATCACCACAGATTTGTGTAAGCATTGCTGAGATACTGAGTCCTCACTTAATTCCAGTTTCAGTTTTTTCTTACACGTTTGTATGACATCAGGGTAGAACTTTACACAAGGTATAATTGTGGAAGATGTCTGTGGAAAGGTGCGCCAGTATTGGGCATCTGTTGACCATAGCAGGACAGCTCTCTGACGCTGGTATTTAGTATGTTAATGGGTTAGCGGTGATGATATTAGAGATGAAATTAAAGGCCTGTCAACATCCATGCTTTTCGAAAGTATGCTGTGCTTGTAAAGATTTTCCTGAAAGATTTCTTTTACTTATTTGTTTTCAGCACTGTGTGTGGGAGGTGTGTGCTCTGCTACCTTGCTCAGTCCCCGGCGGTCAGATAGTTTTATTAACCCCTAGCTATGGATGGCAAAGAGTTGAAAGCAAACCCCCTGGCAGTGGTCAAAATGCATACTTCTTCCCACTGGAGTTCTGCTTTCTTCCTGTGGATTTCTGTTTGATGTCATTGTTTCAACTTACATGTCTTGCTTCTCCAAGTCAAGGGACCACATCTCAGTAGAGAAATGCATCTAGCTGGGAGGTTGAGCATGCTGGGACAAGGGAAGTATAACCAGGAGATGTCAGTTCTTATCATTAATATGGTGGCTATCCAAATTTCAGGAAGAAAAAGAAACACCCAATTCTAAGTTATTATTGTAAGACATGGCCATGTCTGTCCGTGTTTGACTCCACATTGCCTTAATTTGGTCATCTCTACTGAGCATGATGTCACCCCTTGTCCTCGCCTTAGCTCCTCCTAGCCCATCAGAATGATTAGGGATACACATTCCAAGTGAGTAGTCAGTAAAACTGTGCCATTTTAATCCAGCTCTTTCACTCAAAGAATCGTAGTTAGGGATGAATATACGACAGTAATAAAGTAAGAGTGGCGAGTCATAGAGTGCTTAGCTTGGTCCTGTCAGGATTTTTCTCCTTTTCTTCACAAACTAAACAAAAACAAATGTATTTACCAGTTTTAAGATCTGTTACATTATAAAGAGAATTCTACACTGTGTCTTTAGAAAGNATCTGTGATTCTGAACANTGAGAAATGTCTGTTTGATATTGTTGAAGACTCAAAGTTCCAGAAATACTATCTTCCTTTCGATCTTTGCTCCCTATGTCTTTATATTAGTATTTATACTTAAGATAAATAATCTTGCCAACCCAGATCTCCATAATTTTTCTCAAAAAATTAATATATATGCATAGACAAACAATATATATGTATATAATAATAACAACAGTAATAATAATAATGTTACTCTAGATTTAAGGATAACCCATATCATACTTGATTTCTTTTATTTACATTTCTTTATTTTACAGGGGTGGGGGAATACTACAGTATACATGTAGAGGCCAGAGGACTGACTACTTAAGGAGTACATTCCTCCTACCATATGGGTGCCAGGGATTGAACTCAGGTCATCAGGCTTGGGGGAAATTGTCCTACCCTGCCCAGCCATTTGCCAGCCCCCTCCTGATGAATCTCTGCAATCTTGTCTACAATGAGTTTTGCTAAAGCAAGTATGGAATAGGAGTTCACACTCACATTCTGTATTTTACTTTTTCCATTGTCTTTTAATTCTTTTGATGTCCTCTGTATATTCTTTTGTAAGTCCCAACGTGGACTCAATATCTCTTTTTCTATAGCCTTAACTTTAATCCATTGATCCCTCACTTACACCCTTT
This sequence comes from Neotoma lepida, assembly GCA_001675575.1. Taxonomy (NCBI): domain Eukaryota; kingdom Metazoa; phylum Chordata; class Mammalia; order Rodentia; family Cricetidae; genus Neotoma; species Neotoma lepida. The sequence goes on along the minus strand of LZPO01017629.1, from coordinate 78,550 downwards.
CATCTTGACTCCAAGTATATATGGTGGACCTGATATATGGTGGTCATTTTATGGATTAATGAGGAGACAGAAATGAAATACACAGCCCTTGTTCTCAACCTGATTATGACCTTTCAGGAAAGAGACCAAGAACTTCAGATCCTGGGCAAAGGGTTTGCAAGGAGGAGGCACAGGGGCTCTATAGGGAAGGTGAAGCACTTATATGTATGACCTATCATATAGTTAATATTTGACCAAATTACATCTGTGATTAATATTCACACATCAGTGGACATATTTTTTTTTGTCTTTGGAGGAGGAATGGTTCCTATGACTACTTCAGCTGACTACTTCAGGCAGTCCTCTTCAGGTATTTATGCAAAAGTGACCGTAATATCCACTGGACCCGTCTCCCCGTGACATGGCTTGCTCTACGTCCTTGTCCCATCTTGTTTGAGTGTTCCAGGACAATTGATTTCTGCTTCTCACCAGCTGCCTGAAGAAAGTTTACATCTGAAAAGAAAAAGCAAATTTCTTCCCTTTTGTGCACCAACAAATAAGCTAAAGCTGTAGTGTTTTATTTTCCATTATGCAACCACCTTTTGTTTTACTCACTACGATTGTAGAGGATAGCGTATATCACCATGAACTCTTATTTAATACCATCTGTTTGGAATGTTGAAACAGATTGTGATGATAATAAGTAACACCTCAACTAAAGCTTATTCAGGGACTAAAATTCATAGCTTTGTATCATTTATTGATCCAAAAGTATGAATATACAGCAATAATTGAAAATGTCTACTATGTAACTATAACCTCAATTTTAACAAATACTTCTTTAATTCTGACATACATACAGATAGGACAAATCATGTATTTATTCTGACATGCTCAGATCTCAGGCTGCCTGTTAATAACATGTAGTCCGTGTGTGTACATAGTCTGCCAAAAGACAAAGCTGTGGGAAAGCAGACTGAAGGATATGATGGTCACATTACTTAACATTTCCTCAGGAATTAGGAGTGTAAGCCTCAGTTAGTGTGGGGTATGGTACATATGCTATCCTATACATTTTATCTCCCAGAGCTGAAGTGGATGTGGCAGCCCTGAAGCTGAAATGAGCTTGCTTCCTATTTAAGTCTCTAGCCTAGTGAGCTCACTTTCCACCTAAGTCCCCAGCCTGGTGAGCTCATTTGCTGCCTAACTCTTCAGCCTGAAGAGGTCACTTCCTGGCTAGATCTCCAAACTGTTGAGCTCACTTCCTATTTAACTTTCCAGCCTGGTGAGTTTACTTCCTGTCTAAGTTTCCCATCTGGCGAGCTCACTTCCTGTCTAAGTCTCCTACCTGGTGAGCTCACTTCTTGTCTAAGTCTCCCACCTGGTGAGCTCACTTCCTGTCTAAGTCTCCCACCTGGTGAGCTCACTTCCTGTCTAAGTCTCCCACCTGGTNTGTCTAAGTCTCCCACCTGGTGAGCTCACTTCCTGTCTAAGTCTCCCACCTGGTGAGCTCACTTCCTGTCTAAGTCTCCCACCTGGTAAGCTCACCTCCTGTCTAAATCTCCCACCTGGTGAGCTCACTTCCTGTCTAAATCTCCAGCCTGGTGAGCTCACTTCCTTCTAGTTCTTCAGGCTTGTGAGCACACTTCGTCTGTAATATCTCAACTAATCACACTTCCTGTCTGTCTCTAGCCTGGTGTGCTCAGTTTCTGTCTCAGTCTCTAAGTCTCTAACTTTATTTCCCATGTCCTAGCACTCCCCACATCCCTTTGTACAACCCTTGCTCTAACAAGTCCTCACTTCTCTTTCTTACCCAAGCCGCTGTGCTTTTCTTTCCTTATAAATTGTTAAGTTGCAGTGATTTTCCTTTAACTTACAACTGCCTGATAACTATTGACCCTTGATATTTAGTTAATATTTCAACCCTACCAGCAGTTTTCTAAACCTCTGTCCTTCTTTCTTAAGAAATATGTCTTTCTTCCCCATTAGATTACGACCCCTTAGAGCATAGTTAGCATATAGGGACAGTGAAGTCTGTGAGCAGAGAGTAGTTTTTACAGCTTCCATTTTTGATTCCTGGAAAATCAAAAGATTATTTTGTGATACATAAATAACATGAAGCAGTCACTCTGTGTTTATAAAGTTTCATGTTCATTTTTTTACATGTATATTTAAGTATTACAAGGCTAATGGAGTTGAACAGTATAGTTTTCAGGTCCTAAATATTTTTTATCTTTCACTCTTAACAGCATGTCTTCCTACAGCTGTCCCAAAGAATAGGAACATAGATGTGGTCCAGCCTCTTAAACAGTGACTGTAGACTGAAGAACTTAATTCAACAGCAGGCTGGTTCTTTTCTGTCCTAACTCAAGGCCATCCATCCAGGGGCTATTGGTAGTGATCCTAGTAGGTATCGCTCAGATAAAATACCAAGGCCTGAGGCTTGGATACTGGTGTTTGCTTTATTATTGTATGTGTAATCTTAGGTGGATATTTAATTTTCCTTCATTGAACATAAAATAACAGCAATTAATAGNTTTTATACTACTGTTCGATTATTTTTCATGGGACTAGGTAAAGAAATTTCCTTTTACACTAAAGAGGGAGTGAGTCTTGAGAAAGTTTTGTTCAAGTCAGAATCCATTGACTAAGCAGTGAGTTTGTTGGGACTCAAAGGAATACAGGTGAAGGGTCATTTGCAGAAGAATCATTGAAAAGTCACACTCCAGCTGCATCACTAAGACTGAGGTCATCCTTCAGCCATCTATATCCTCTAGCATTNTCCCCAAAGTGTGTGAGTCCCAGGTTGGCCTAGTACACACAGCATCATGATGGGGAGATGGTTCCTTCTTCCCACAAGAAGATGGTATCAGCTCCGTTATTATCATTGTACACACCATTCCTTTGCTTATTTCCTTTCTATGACAACAGCAAAAGAAAAACAGAAAAAGTATTCTGAAGGTTACAATTGCACTTAGATGGCTAGAATCATGGCAGATGCAAATTAAATAGCCTTATCACACAAGGTCTTTCCAGTCATTAAATTCTGGATGTTACAACAACATCTTAAGTTAACATAAACACACACACACATACACACACACACACACACACACACACACAAAGAGAGAGAGAGAGAGATAGAGAGAGATTGGGGGGGTGAGTTTGGTATTCTCATACACATTATAATACCTGAATTTTGGAGCAAAGGCAAAAGGATTCCTAATTACAGCCCAGAATTTGTGTCAACTTTAATGAAATAAACTCAAGAAANCTTCAAGTAAATGCCATTTCAGTCTCCATGCTTCAGGCTCTGGAGGCCCACTATGTTGTCATACAGTCTTTCCCCTGGCTTTCTCCAGACATCTGAGTACCCAGACTGGCATTCAGTGCAAGGAGGAAGTTACTATTTAGGGTAACTTTGTTACTATTTACTGTAACTTTGTTTTGAGTTCTTTCCCTGGTCAGCTNACTACCTGAACATGCATAAAGGAAAAAGACCAATTTTAGTGAGATGAGAACATGTTACATGTGAACTACTTTTTAATCCCAGAAGCCTACATGTCAGGGAAAAATCAATGTTATTTTACTACTTTATGCTTTCTCATTTTATTTTTCACTCAAAACATATTTGACAAGGACTAATCTAATGTCTCTGTTCAGAGATTCAAATGCGGAAAGGCATCTGTGATTGTCCTTTTAATTTGTATAAAAATAAATTTTAATATACTTTCACCCTCATTTAGATTTTTTTATTCCACTTGAAAAGACATAGCTTACATGCCAAAATTAATCTTGTCATTTTAAAGAAAAGAATTGTCCATATTGTGCTGCATTTACTATATTGCAACCCAATTCAATGTTAAAAAGTATTATTAGCTCTCTCTCTCTNTATATATATATATATATGACATATATGATTTCAATGATAATTTAGCAAGTATCTCTCATTATAGTATGCAAGGAGATTATTTTATTAATTGCTTCAGATATAGACTAAACCATGTCTCAATTCAGAAATTACTTATTCCCTTAAGAAGAATCAGCAATGCCTCTTCACAGAGAGAAATGATAAACTCATTTAGAATGACAATTTAAAGTATGTAGTTTGTATCTAAAACCAAATCCAAGCACCCTGTACTTGATGAAAGTAGACTGTACCTGAAGCAAAAACTGTAGCTGATACGCTTTCACTGAACACCCTTCTGTCTGAATATTTCTTCTCTTTGCATTTCCTGAAACTGGCTAATAGTCACACATGTGGTCCTCTGGGCCTGGTTTGCAGGGAGGACACTACACTGATGAGCCCACACCCTTCCTCCCCCAGTCTACTCTGGGTGTCCCTGTGCTCTCCGGAGCTGAGACAGATGGCTGCTGGTTGAGTTGTGTGCGTGGGAGAAGGGATTTCCACATGTGATTCTTACCATTTGGCAGTAATTAGTTTGTTGTATAAATTAACATTAACTGAGCCATTCTTGAGGAATTGTTTGTAATTATCTTCTTTGAGCCTCTGAGTTGTGTAAAGAAATAAAAAGCAGGAAAGAAACCGCTTCTTATTTGATAAAAGTTGAAGGGTCTATCATTAGGCAGAATAGAATAACAATTATTATTGTATGCCCAATAGACTGAAAACTTTGAAAGAACCATGAAACAGAAAAGCCCAAAGATTTTTTTCCTAGAACTAAATGGTTGGGAAATACAATTAGCTTTTCTGAAACTGCATGATACTTTTGTGGTTGTTAATACAGAACTGAATGTAAAGAGAAATGGGAGTTAGAGGAATTTTTTTTTTCACTTAGCAATAACTCTGTTGGGTTTTCACCATGGTCCCTTGAAGGTCACTGACTGCCCTATCCTTTTTTCTTCTTGGTGTAGGGACTCCAAGGAGAAACATTTTAGTGCAGCTTTGTGTATAGTGCATCTCTAGTCACCTTCTTAGGCAAAGTTAGCCATCAGGAGATGGAAGTTTAATAATTCCAGCTTTAAACTCTGAATGGAGTTTAAGTGGCTCTCTCTCTGTTAATTCACCTTCCCTTCCAGTGCAGAAAAGAGGATCTCAGGGGAACTCAACACCCTGCTCTCCACTGTCTGCCTTGATTTGGTTGTGAGCATGCACAGATATTCCTAGGCTTAAATTCTTTCTTGGCTCCATCTGTGAAGAGATCTAATAACTAGAACTTACAGTCTTTCAAATTATCAATGTTTCTTTCTAGAGAAAAAAAGTCCCCATCTGTGTTTTCTCTTTGCAAATTTCTATCAGAAATTGTCTTGAAGAACCAATTCTTGCTGGACATTTTGACCCAAGATATTAACATGTGTCAGGGCAATTTTACTGCCCCTGACACAATTGTAACTTTAATGATGGCTGGGAAATATAGCAGTCATCATCACACACACAGTTTCCCAAGTGCTGCACGCTCAGGCACTAGCATCCCAAGTTTGTGGACAATGAACATTAGGAACACATGCCATTAGTTACTGCTTTATGTTGGACAACTCAAATTCTTGATTGGAATTCTAATTATAGGACTGTAACTACCAGGCTAATTCAGTTCAGAGACTTTTATAATACTAAAAAGATTTAAATAATCTATAAAATATATAAATAACTAATTTTTAACCACATAGTTCTTGGAAAGTCAGCAGTGTTTTGGACTTGTTCAGGACAATATAGTTAAGGCAGTTTAAGATCCGTTTTGTTTTTGTTGTCTTGAGTTGTGTAGTCCGTGCACGTATTTATATTATTTTGAGCTTAACTTCATGAAGAATTTCTGAGGAGGTCTATGAGGACAGATAGTTAAGAGTGAAGATCTTTGTAAAAAGCTATATGGAGACCCATTATTTTAGAAGCTCCTCTGTGTGCATGTGTGTGTAGAGTTCAAATGGAATTACCCTATAAGGGGATAAATGACTC
>LZPO01017629.1:26558-40532 GCA_001675575.1 Neotoma lepida | reverse complement strand
CTGAGAAATGGTTCCCACTATATTGACCTAGGCAAGCCTGTGGGGAATTTTCTTGATTGCTGGTTGATATGGAAAGACCCAGCCCACTGAGTGGTNCCACTCCTGGGCAGGTGAAAGCAAACTAAGAAAGCCATGGGGAGCAAGCCAGTAAGCAGTATTTCTCCAAGGCCTCTGGTTCCTGCCTTGAATTCCTGTCTTGGCTTTTCCTGGTGATGGACTACAAACAGTAAGCTGGTTTACTGGATTCAGATGTGTAGCACTAAGTACAATGCTTTCCTATAGTAATTGTTCTTCAGCTTTCAGGTGCCAGTGTGGCCATAGCAGAAAGCAAAGAATCCACACCTCTCAAAACTGCCCTGTGGGTCTCCTATGAAGTGACAGTATTGCAATATGAGAATTTGTGGAAATCACCATTGCATATTTGGAAGCACAAGCATCCATCATTGGAACCCATTCTGGAAAGTTTACCTCAGGAAGTGGCTGCTGTTGGGGGCAGAGAGCCATAGCCACTGGCTGTAAGCTGAGAGTTATTTCATCCAGCAAGATAACAGGTGGTTTTGTTGTTGTTGCTTTATTCAATGGNTGAATTTACTGATGTAGACTGTGGTCTCATTGCGACATTTTGATTGGAGGCTTCTTGCTCCCCTCTCTGCTCAGNGGGTGCAGAAGCCAAACTTGAGACNTGTTCCCANTCCTCCTCACTGGCACACTCCGTGAGGATGTGTTCCTTTGCGNTGGAGACTTCTCACCCTTTTATTAAGATACATGCCCATTCACTCTCTCTCTCTCTTTCTTACCCCCAAGTTTAGGGTTGATGATATCTACCTGTATCTCACTGCATAGAGTCAGTCAGTTCAGCCCCACAACCTTTCCTGCTATGGGGCAAAGATAGCTCCTTCCCTGTCCCATATAGAAAGCCATAGCCAGCATAAGCCAGCCTAAGAAAATATAGCAAATGTATTTAATAGTTTTATGTCACCTAGCAGCCATCAGAATCAAGTCCCAAAGTCCTAGGGTGAACTGTCCATTTTCATAGACAAGTTCAACGAGACAGGAATAACCTTGGGAAATATGATGAGGACGTAAGAGTTTGATCACAGAGTGATAGGCTGAGCAGCCCAGCAGGACCTGAATTTTGGATTTTTTTTTTGACCCATCTGTGCAGCCTTCCTTATTTCAAAGCACAGGGAAAGATCATTTCTAGAACAGGAATCTTACGACCTGCAACCAAAGAAGTGTGACCAGAGATTTAAGCTAACGTTCACCAAANGGCAGGCAGGTTCCAGCAAGAATCTTAGCTCCTATCACCAGCTTCAGGGAAAGACATTCTTGTTCCTGACACCCGCCTTTCAGAGGAGAGAATCTAAATTTAATGGACTGTTTGAGGGAGAATGAAGAGGCGTGGGTAGGGCAAGAGAAAGTTCCCTTCTGTAGACTTGATTTGCTCGTGTTGTGTTCTGAGTCCCAGCTCTGCTGAAGGACAGCGCCTCCGCAGTCTGGTTATTCCTACCCACTGAGAGCCATGCTGCTTCCTTTCCACAGCTGTCAGGCTCCTTCCGGCTCTGATAGCCTATGCCCTCTGGAATAGGTTCCCTGACCTTTGCTGCCCATTTCAGGCCCTTCACGTATGCTTCTTCTTTAGGCTTTCCCTTTTTTAATACGCCAGGCCCTGCTCTTCATCTGCCCGTCACTAACTCTCCCCTTCCACCTGCTGCTTAGGGGAATGATGTCTTCATTCACACCCATACACCGATTAGCTTTACAACTTGGAACCTAGGATTTTTGAGGGACTGTTTGTTTGTTTGTTTGTTTTTGTCCTCTGGTGTTAATGGCCCCACTTTCTGTCAAAACTTGTTTAGAAAATGGGAGCAACCATAATGAAATAAATCATTCTTCTTTATATGTGCACATTAAAGCAGATGTGCATATAAAATAGTATTACATACAGTGGAGTGACTTGTGAACCAGGCTTGGATTCTAAAATCAGTGAGAGGGTCAGAGTTATGCTTAGAAAATGCTTAGGAACTAGCCACAAGGGATAGCATTGATCACTGTCATTGGTCAGTCCTTTAACACATCCCAGCATGGTACTATCTTCTAGTTATGTGAAGTTGTTGATTGTGTTTCCTGGTATGAAAAGCTCGTACCTTTAAACAGGAAACTCACTCCCTAGGACAAGGAGATGCTTGACTGTGTGGGGCTTACAGGACCTAGAGGAGCAGCAGCTGCCTCATCTTGTGTCATGTGTCAACTCATCCATCATGAACTCATCCATATGGACAAAAAGAATCATCTGCTCTTNTAAAATTGCTAGTTCCCCCCTTTTTTAAATGTTATTTTCAGTTGATCATAGATGAATTTAGAGGCNTTAAATAATTATATATAATGTGATTCCACTGTAAAAGAGTGAAAAGATTTTTTTATTTAACTTAAGCAAATAAGTTAATTGCTAGTCTCTTATACAAATCAAAAATTGCATATAGGTAGATATAAGTTTGATAAGTATAGCAAGAAATTATGCAGTTGTATGCATGTGTCTTTACAGATTTGGGGATAAATCAGATGCTTTGATTATTGATATATTATTATACCTTTTTAGGATTATTTTATCCATAAAGAGCTTGAATTAATTCAAAATGTGGAAATTAGGAAAATGCACACTGAAAATTGTTTGAAAGAGTGAAGAAAGTATGTGACTTCAATTCCCATTTCTTTTATCTTGTGGTATTATCATTGCTTTCTCTCTTAATACAATTAATGAGATGTAACAAGAGTGCCCATGTACTGTTTAAGGCATCATTCCTCTGATGCTTGGCATCCATGGACATAATTAANAAACATGGACAAACTTATTTATCACCTCCGGTCCTCTAATTATGGGTAATTCCAAGAATGGTCTTTCCATCACCAAGGGTGACCTCTGAGTCATATGTCAACTTGAGTCACCTAGAGCAAAGTGAGTCACTAAGTGTCTGTAGAGCAGACATCTTTCCACTCAATGCAGGATTTGTTGTTCCTCACAGAGGTCCAGGTCAGCCTAGGAAATGAAAGTGTGTAGCAGACAGGACAGATAGAAGCTCCTGCAGCCTAATGGCCAAGAAGAGCAAACAATAACTAAGAAGATNTATGGAATTAGGGAAGGTAGGTAGAATTAAGTAGAAGTAAGGGACGGGTGGCATGCTTGTGTCAAAGCAGGACTTTTCTGAAAAGGGGAGATATGGGTGAAGATGGGAGGCCAGTAGTGAGGTCTGCAGAGGAGAGTGTTGTAAACAGCAAATAGAATGGGCAGCACAGAGAAGGGATGCTGAGATCAGCAACAGCAACCTGGTGGATTACGAAAATGGCTGCACTGACCAGTGCATGATGGGAAAAATAGTACAAGATGACCCTGGAGAAATAAACACAGGACAATTTCCCGGTGAAGCAATGGGCCTGGAAAAAGGGTTGGGTTTCACTCTGAAGCCAAGTAATCAGAACACCNGGAAATCTCAAAAATAGATCACTCAAAAGAACTCAGGATGGTTGTGATACATTTATTTTTTTTCGAATGAACCACACAAATTTATTGTCGGAGAACACGGGTNCTGGTTTAGAGAAGAGTCTGTGAACCTCCTTACAAGTGTCTTTGAAAAACAAAACAAGCTTTGTAAGCCTCCAGTTTCTCTAAAATTGNTAATTGCAATAACAGTGCCCATCTCATAGAGTTGTTCCGAGACTGAATGAAACCGTGATGTGAACTTTGCAGTCACACTTGGCCCATAAATAAGCAGTAAGTATTACTGGTGTCAATATCGTTATATACAAAGTAAGGAAGATAAAACAGCTTCTNAAGTGGATTATAATACACATTCTTGCTAAGAGAGCAGTCATTTAATTGACCCAAGGTGACAAGCATGCTTCCCTAGACCTGTGCTTCCTACATTTGTCCCTGGAGACATGCCATGGGTATTTCCTCACTGGGAAGCACAATATGGTTTGCATATACACAGAGAAGTCGGGTCTTTAAATTCTTCACATTTTCACAGAGCCTCCCTATTAAGAACCCTTCTTTAAAAATCATGGACTCAGATTGCAGATGCATCTCGCAGAAGCACACCCAAAAACTCCTTTGAGTAGTTAAACGGTTATCTGCACTTAAATTGTGTGATGTCGCTTCCCATTTGCTGGACTAAGCCAAAGCAACACTCCAGGGCTTCATTTTTGCCTCAGAGAAAATGACTCAGAGNACAAGACTTAGCGTCAAGTGATGGGCTGGGGACAGAGCCCAGTAGCTTGGGAGAATGTCGGAGTGGAGTCTGCCATCCACCTTTGTCTCCTCACTTCCCAAGGCTGGTTGCTTGGAAGACAAAGCCTTAACAGTCTGTCAGGACTTCATAACACAGTCTGTGTTTGTGCTTTATGTCTCTGTTTAGAATAACTTCCCATATTCTGTCTTGCGGGAGCCTTTTTGAAGTTAGAATTTTGGTGGACAGTTGGGAAAAAAATAGAAATGTTATTTGTACATGCTAGCTCCATATTCCAAAACCTGATTGAAACTTCTCACATTGGCTAACTCGATTGTAATTATTGTCAAACTGTAAAATGGGGGCCGGAAAGGTGGCTCAGTCGTTAAGTGTACTGGCTGCTCTTACAGAGGACATAGGTTTCATTTCCAGTGCCCGTGTTGGGTGGCTCACCATGACCTGTATTTCCAGTTCTAGAACTGATGTTCTCTTCTGGCGTCTGCAGCACCTGTACTCACGCACACATACCCACAGGAAGAAACAAACAGCACATAATTTTAAAAATCTTTACAAATGTGCAAAGTGACCATTTCTTTTATCCCCATTACTTTTCCTAGTTACTGCCAATTTTCCTGCCATTTTTCCAGTGATATGGCCTAAGTGGAGGCACCGATCTGCTTCAAAACCCACATATTTAAGCCCACAAATGTCTATGTGAGTCACTGTTGTAGAAAGCTGAGTGAGTTAGAAAGCGCCCTCCTCACAGTTGTGTTCACAATGGCTGTGGAAGCCCACNGTGGTCATGTTGACACAGTGATAGAGGTGAGGGTAGGCCTCACTGGCAGTGGGACACCCTGGAAACATTGCTTCACTCAACAGCAGCTGACTGTCACTCTGGTGAAAGCCCTCCAAGTGCACTTGTCACTTACCAGCTCCAAGACTCAGAGGTGGTGTGACTGGCTACTGGCTTTCTCTGTACGGCATCATGCTGATGCATCCATGGCCCGGTTCAGTCAGCCACCTGCCCGTGACATCCCCACCACCTTTTTCTTAACACTTTAGTGTCTCATGGTGCTTTTGAAGTTTATGTTGATTTTTATGCCAGTTCTATTAATGCCATCCCCCAAATTCTTCCAATATTTTCATGTCCCCCAAACCCTCCAATTACTCAAAACTCAATTTATCTTTCATTCTTTTCAAAAGATCAGCAAACTTTTCAGCNGATGTTGGGTAAGAACAAGGGGGCTGAACAGAATTAGAAGTTTTGCTCTCTAGACTAGGTCCTGCTTTACCTTTTGTAACCATTGGGTTAGTAAACAAATTATGTGCACTCACAGATGTGTGTCAGGAAATCAGAAACGAGGGTTTGTTTTTTAGATGAAAAAGAGAAAAAAAATTATTCTTGAAAACTTCATCTCAAACTAAATGTATATTATGGAAACAGATGAATTCGGGATTTACACTACTTATATAAACTTGTGAGTTACAGATATAATATTAGATATATTTATCAGAATCGTGTTTCTGCTACTTTGGCACTGCAAGCATTAAGTGTAGCAAGGGTTAAATAAATGAAAAATCACTACAGGTCAAGCCATGACAACACATAAAAATTTTGCCGCTATAAATCTGCTTGATAAAGTTTTTCACACACTCTCTCACTCTCTGAGCTGCTCCTTGAGGTCTTTTTATTTGACTTTAAATTGTTCTTACTAGCAGAATAAAGAGGTTCATTGTGATGTTTTTCTATGTGTATGTAGCCTATGCTGCTCAAGTCCAGCCTCTTTTTCTCCACTCCTAGCATCCTCTGCCCATTGCTCCCTTCATGCCAACCTTCTTTTAGCATCCACATGTGAGAGACAGCACATGGTGTTTGACTTTCTGTCTGGATTTTTGTTTCTTACCATGATATTCTNCAGGCCCACCCAAGCCGTGGCAAATGGCAAGATGTCCTCATCTATAAAGAGAAATAACACAACACAGCATTTCCATACTGGCATGGTTTGAGTGAGAAGTNCCCCTCAGGCTCAGGTAACGGGGCACTTGGACTCNAGTTGGTGGTGCTGTTAGTAGAGATTAAGGAACTTTAGAAANACAGCCTTGCTGGAGAAAATTTATCGCTGGGGGCTGGATTTAAGATCTTAGAGCCGCACCCTACTTCGTGTTCTCCCTGCTTTCTGCATGTGGTTGAAGACATGGTCTCTCAGCTTCCTGCTTCAGTTGTCTGCTGCCATGCGCTCCTTGCTGTTGTTGACTCTCTCTCTAGAACTTTAAGACTAAATCAACTGTTTCTCCCTTCACTTGCTTCTGACCATGGTGTTTTATCACAACAAAAAGTAACTAACACATGCATACGCACACGNGCACACATACCAACTCCCACCACCATCATTCCTTCAACTGTATATGATGGGGAACTAGTTTGCCTCTCATCTTGGCTTTTTTATGATCATTGCTGTGAAGAATGCTGGAGTATGGATGTATTTAAGAGGTCATGATTCATTTCCTGTGGGTACCCACCCAGAAAAATGCATCACTGGTCTACATGGTGGTTCTATTTGTAATTCCTTTTGAAATCACCATATTGTTTTCCATAAGGAATGCTCAGAACTTATCTGCCCTGTAGTGTCAAAGCTATTTTATGCACCCTTAACAATACCTTGAATGTCTTACCTTTTGGTAAAAACCATGCTCATAGCTCACAGTTAGAATCTCATAAGGGGCTTCCATTCCTGTGATGCCAGGGAGTTTGGCANAACTTTCCCTGCACTGAGATTTTGTTTGTATGTCAGAGATAGAGAAATATCTGTTAATGTCCTTTGCCACTTCTGTTAAAGATTTGTTTATTTTTATTATATATATATATGTGTGTGTGTGTGTGTTTGCCTACATATATGTACGTATATGTGTACATACATACATATGTACATACGTATTTGTACATATATATGTACAAATATGTGAATATTTGGTGCCTTTGGAGGTCAGAAGAGCNTGAAAGATATATAGAACATATAGTTATAGGTTTTTGTGAGCCACCATGGGGTGCTGGGATCTGAACTCAGGTTCTCCCAAGAGCAACCAGTGATTTTAGCTCTGGAGCTCTCTCCNGCCCTGACACTAGCCCACTTCTTGATCTGGTTCTATGTTTTCATGCTATTGATTGCATTGGTTCTCTATCAAATCTTGAGTGTAAGGTTTGGTTTGTAGATATGGTTCCCAACTTGTCGGCTCCCTTATTTTTTGTTTGTTTTTATTGATTGCCTCCTTCGCTATGACAAAACTTTTTTTTTCTCTGCAATCCTACTCATTTTCGATTTTTTGACATTTGGGTGAGATTTTGAGGAAAATGATTACCTAGGTCAATGTCAAGAAGCTTGTTGTGTTTAGATTTTTATACTTTTGTATTGATTTTTGTGTTTGTTGTAGGATAAAGATCTAATTGTATTCCTTGGGTATGAAAATCCAGTCTCTGCACCATCATCCATTAGAGAGATTGCCTTTGTCCCATAGAGACCTTTTAGTTGTCGAATCTTAGCTGACCATGTATAGTTGAATATATTTGAGGGTTTTATATTTTGTTTCATTTTCTATGTATTTTATGTATAGCATATTGGTAATCATAGCCTTATAATGTAATGATTTCATCTCATTTCTCAGAATTGCTTTGTCTTATTTTCAGTTCTATTTGAATTTGGGGATTATCCTTCCTATTTATATAAAGAATGCCAGTGAGGCTTTTTTTAAATTAGGGATTGCAATGAATCCATACATTTTCTCAATGTCTTGGACACTTTAACAATATTAATCATCCCTTTCATGAGCATAGAGTGACTTTCCATTCACTGTGCCTTCTTGAGTTTCCTTTTTTGGCATTTTGTAGTTTCAGTGTAAAACTTAAGAATCTGCATTAATCACTTTAAAGATAAATAACCTCAGTGGAGACGATTAGATTACCTCTAAAAGTCCTGTTCCCATGAGCATGGGTTAAGATTGAAGGCAATGATCAAGGTATCAAAAGCTGCCAACTCTCTCCCAGCCCTTTGATAACCCTTCGTCTCCTCATGTCTGCCGTTCTAGTTACTGGCGTGGAGTTCCTCGTTTGGTAATGTCAGTGCGTAGGTATCTAGGAATATCTCTTGAAATCCCATTTCTGTAGTTTGTCTAAAGATAGGTGTTGAAATACACTGGGAAAACTCAGACCCCCTGAGCTTTGATGGAGATACTCACTTGGGCGGAGGACAAAGACAGGCTTCTGGGTAGGTTGATAGAAATGCCTCAAATTTGGGTGCTACTGTGAGTAGCCAAATTACAGAACTGTCACATTCTTGGTATACTGAGGTGGTTCAAACAGCCGATTAGTGTAAGCTGTGTTTTGGAAAACTATCGTCAGTTAGCTACTGTTCTTTCCAATACTGTTTTGTAGCTCTGACAGAAACTTGGTTTAACTTACAGAGGGAAAGCGAGAGACAAAGNGAGATGTCGGGTGAGGTGCCCAGTGGAGAGGCAGAGCCCTCATTTATGCATCGAGTGTGACACTGTATTAACCTTTTTGATGGACGTATGTGATAAAGTGACATGTAAATGGAACGCGGGGGTAGATATGACACTGCACCTGGACTAGGATGAAACAGTTGCCTGAATACTGGTCTATTATAGCAGTTTGCAAACCTTGAGTAAACTCAGTCAGCGGTTGTGTAATTGGTTATTCAATCCCGACCCTTGTTCACAGCTCAAAGCCAGGAACACTGAGACCTGTTGCCAATTTGACTGAATATAGTGACTGTACTCGGCCGGGGCCTAATACTGGAGCCAGGCCTTTTCCTGTGGGCCGGTTTCCACCATGTCTGAGGCTGGCTCAGTGACAGTAGGTCTTTTGTTGTGCGAGCCTGGCTGCTGCTCCCCTTCTTTGCAAAAATGTCTAACAGCTACACAAATAAAGAAGATAGGAAAAGGGAGCTAGTGTAGCAGCTCTCTGTGGAAGCTGATGCAGAGTTCTCCGTTCTCCCCCCCACCCTTTCTGTGGGAGGTGGGTGGGGGAGCGGAGTTAAGTAAACTTAGGGAGTGACACAGAATCTGCCTCCAGATAACAAGTGAACCTCCGTCGTCTCCCGTGGAACATGATATGTGTGGAGACATTGCCTGTATAACTGGATTCATGAACATGGGTTTCTGGAGAAGGTATATTTGCCTTTCCTCTTTTCTCCTACGAGAATCTGTGAACTAAGAAGGTGGGTTTTGCTAAGTACTCCATTATGCCTGAAAGATAGAGCATGTTTACAAACCTGTTATGTATTTAACTTTGTGAGCAGGCACTGCACCGTTCTGGCTGTGCACACTGGACTCAGGCCAGTAGACTAACCACTCACTGACTGGAGTCTAGTAAAACTCAGGGAAAAGCCAGCAGACTCTGATTCGAATATCTGAGCTGAAGAATGTTCAATCCTCTTAGACAAAGGGCTTCATAAAGGACTCTCTGAGAGACTGCCCTATTTGCCAGTTAGGCGACAATGATCTGAGGGGTCTGAGGCGTATCCCTGACCAGTGAGGCTTCTATGGTGATGCGATTGATTCTGCATGTAGGCTGGGAAAGGTCACCAAAGGTGTGAAACCACCAAACAAATGAAAGAACACAATAATAAAGAAACACACACGTACACAAATACATTCTGAAATAGGGAATTTAGTAGAGATTGTATGTGTGTGTGTGTGTGTGTGTGTGTGTGTGTGCTTGTGCTCAAATCTCTTGATACATCCTCCTGGTTCTACCTCTCACACCCAATATGTATAAATACACACACACACACACACTCTCACACACAGACACATGCTCACACACACCTACACACACATCTACACACACACATACATACACGCTCAACACAGACATACTGACTGAGACTTCAATCCAGTACTGTCAAAGTTCACTCGGGACTCTACTGTAAGTGGCCTTAACACTTTGAGGTTCAGTCGCAGCCTTGATCCCTCAAGGTTTTGCTTTAGTTAACTGAGAAGCCTCCTCTTAGGATTTGCCAGGAACTCCTAATATTTTTGACTCAATGCAAGTCAGAACAGTTTGGAGGCCTGGAAGATAGTGACCTGTGGGAAGGAAGATGAGACAGGGAATGGGCAGGAGGTAGTTCTGACGGCAAGCAAAGACAAAANGAAAGAAGCAAATTGATGTTACAGAAAATTCATCTTTAAAATGGAACTGCTGTTATAATGCAAACATAGAAACAGAGGGAACAGTTGGTGGAGATGCATGAGGGAAGGACCACAGAAATTCCAACAGAAGCCTTTCATGGAGAAATAGACCCAGCCATCTCATTAGAAGAGCCTTCCTGAGAGCCAAGTGCTATAAGTGTCATTATAAAAGGAGTATTAAAAAAAATTTATTATAATCAAGCTTAATGTATTTAGGTTTAATAAAGGCATTGTACAGTGGTACTGAGTATCACGGTATAATAGGGACTTCTTAGCATTGGCTTGTTCCTAAGTGTCGGATCTCACAATGTTGTCGTTCAGAGGTCTTTACTTCCTGATGGGAAAATAGGAAGTTGGGTCAGTGAGGAGACGATCACAGAGTTGGGCACCAGCCCCTTAACCTCAGAAAATATAGTACCGTGTGTGCATCTTACCATCTTAACCTCACAAACGATTCTCCCATTTACTTTATAATACAGTATGTGGCAAACAGATGTCCCCTCTAAGCCACTGTCCGTAATTTCCAAAATTGTAGGTGTTCAACTGGAGACCTGGAGCCACTGGTGAGGAGTGGCTACTCTAGATGCCTCCTTAGTTTAATGTAGGTAGGTAAGAGGCAGGCATGCTGAAATGATTTGGGGACCGCCCCAGAGAGAAACACATGAATGNAATCCACAGAGTGGGGAATAAACTTTTTTTCTTCTTATATTTATCCCCTCAGTGCTGTGGTTTCTGATGGCTGTGTTGTCAGCGCTGTGTGTGTTACTCCAACAACAGAAAGGATGAAATTCCTACACTAACAAGATTTTCAGTTAAACTCAGATCAAGTGACCTTCTTCTGGATGTGCTGGATCTGTGTCGTCCGTGGCCTGATTTGCACTGAACTCTTTATACTTCGGGGATTTGGCTTTGNGGATGCTGTGTTATAAGCTAAACATTTTGCAGAGAAAATAAAGAGAGAGAAACAAATGGNCTATAATAATAGATCAATGCTGACTGCATGGTAGGAAAACCCATTAGATTATGAAATGTTTGCTTTAATGCAATTTACACATTTCCTATTAAGGAACCCAGCTCTATCACCACCCCAATTTTTCTTCTTCAGGAGCTTCCTTGGAACAGTGGGACTTCTATTCTTCTCTATGAAGGAACACTTTCATCCTTAAGCACNGAAATACATACTTTAAGTGGAGAACTTACCTTTTATGCTTGATCCCGTCACATAATACACATCAATCTTAGTTATGACAAAACTGTAGTGATGACTTACATATTTATTGTATCAGATTTCTTACACTAAAATATTCACCTTGTGCAATTCATGTTTTGCTTGTTTGTGTGTTTGTATTCTTTGAGACAGCATCTCACTATGATGTCCAGGCCCCAGTCCCCGGGGATTAGCTACTCCGCAGAGAAATCCACAGTGTCTAGACCTTAGAGTTTCTAATACATGGAATTCAGGCTTCCACGCCCAAGAGTAAAGGCAAGCTTGCCCTCATNCCCAGGTCAGATTAAGTGCTCTTTAATTTTGTTGGATTTACACATCCTTTTGAAATAAAATACTCATCTATTCTTAAATAGATAATTGCTGATGATTTGATTTTTTTTTCATTTATGTCCCTGGACTGTTTTAAAGGAATTTTCTGCCTTTTAAAACATTTATTATTGTAAAGCAGTGAATGTACNTGAAGTCTTCCTCACCTACACCTAACCCCCTTCCCTTGATTATGAGGAGTAGAATTCAAATTCTGTATAACTATTTCATGTCAATCATCCTAAATACTTGTGTATATAATTGATTCGGGTGACATGTATCTATAGGTTTTTGTCTTTACCATTTGTCCCATATACAAACATCAGCTAGATAACTCGTGGCTTGTTCCTGTCAGGAGAAGTAAGGACAGAAGCAGACCATGGGATCACCCTCCTCTTCCATGCCTTCCTCCTCAGCATCTAAACACTCTCAAATGTCTTCCACAGTCTCCCTTCAGTCATCAAATGGGGATCGTGACTTACTTGATGGTATTGACCAACATTCTTTTAAGAACAAATGAAGAATAATCATTTAAGCGCTGCTGGCCCATGGAAACCCATGTCAGTTACGTTCAGAAGAGGGTGGACTGAGTGTTTTATTTTCTGCCATAAGCTGATACCCAGGGTTAATAACTTGTGGTCCCACCATCTCCCAGAGGGCTTTGCCTAGAGACTGCTGAATGAAAAGGACTTCCTTTGGTCTGTATTTCTTGGATTTCCCGAGTTACCTATGTCATTCTTTGACTAGACTTTGAAGCTACCCTGTTTCCTTTTCCATCATTTGGAAGCATGACCTTATTATGCCAAGGATTTATTTTCTCTTTGTCGCGTACATAACTGCTATACATCTGTTACACAAGTGAGACATTCTGTTACAAATGTTTAAATGTGTGTGAGTTTCTAATGTGTGATTACATAGTTCATGATCCCTCATTTAAAACATTTAAATGGAAATTTCATCATAATCTACCAGTAAAGCATTACGCTCATGTCCTCGNCCTGTGTGATAGTTAAAAGACACATTGAGTCTCTGGCAGTTCTCTGTTGGGTTTCTCCTTGAAGCACCCCATGTCATGAGGTTGTAAACACAAATCCACTGGAAGACGTCTGGGTATTTTTAGTTCACATTGTCTAATTATTGCTCAAATGATAGTGTGGCATTTGTTCAGTCCTTACCTGTGGAAGAAGAACTCAGCATAGTCTGTTCTTTCAAATCTTACTCACTTGTAAAAGGTTTTCAAGTTTCCAAAGTCCTAATGGGATGTTTTCCATTGGTCCTTTCAAGCTCTGATTCAGTGTTTATTTATCAAAATGAATGATGAAAAGTTCAGGGTCCTGGATCTCAACCAAGACACACAAAATTGAACTCTTTGACAGTCTTTAAATGTTGCCTTTCAGCGACCCCCTCCCCCGTTATAGATGCTAGGTCACAGCACCCACTTGGATTCTATCCGGCGTTGGTAACATGCTCAATGCTGAGAGAAAACACGGGAGCACACTTTGTTGAAGGAATTCACTCACACTTTTTATCCATATGCATCATTTAGTTTACTTGATACTGATACTGTACTTAAATTTCTTCTTAATTATGGACAGGATGAGAAAGCATCCCATTTCTCAGAAATTGTTGCCTAGTAGAATTTTGTATCTTGGATCTGATTGGTAAGTNTTAAATTATGTAAGAATTTTTACCAAAAACACCCCATCCACACTCTTNTTTCCTGTTCATTGGTTGAGTTGTTTAAGGAGGTCATTGTCNCTCATTCTGGACCAGTAGATGAGATCCAGGGAAGCAACCCAGTGACATGGTAGCATTTGGGGAAAAAAAAAGTTTGATTTGATTATCTGACTGTGGNCACAGTCTTATTGTNCTACATGAGACTGAATTTCTTGAGGGGTCGAGGCCATGTGTTAGTGCTCACCATGGTGCTACAGTGGGACCTGACTGGTCATTGTTGGATACACGAGTAAAGGAATACCATGTGCAGCTTTCCCAACTGTACATGTGCATGTG
>LZPO01017629.1:4114-23130 GCA_001675575.1 Neotoma lepida | reverse complement strand
ACATACATACACACACACACATACACACATACACACACATACACACACCCACATACACACACATACACATACACACACACACATACACACACATACACACACACATACACCCACACCCACATACACACACACATACACAGAGGAGTGGCTCGGTGGCTCCAGCAGTGGTTCTCAACCTTCCTAATCTTGTGACCTAATGTCCTTGTACAGTTCCTCATGTCCTGGTTGCTCCAACTATAACATAATTTTCACTGCTATTCCATAACTATAATTTTACTACTGTTATGAATCTTAATGTAAATATTTTTGGAGATAGAATTTTGCCAAAGGAGTTGTGACCCACAGGTTGAGAACCACTGGTTAAGAGCATATACTGTTCTCCCTGAGAACCTGAATTTGGTTTTCAGCACCCATTTCATTGGGAGGCTCACCCCCTTGCCTGTAACTCCTCCTCTAGGGGACCCAATGCCCTCTCTAGGCCTCTGCAGGCATCTCCGTATATGTTACAGAGACTCACATAGACACATACACATTAATAAAAATGAAATCTTAAAAAAATACATTTACACACATCAGCCTTGCAAGGAGTAAATAAGGATTATAGATGCGAAGCAACAGTGCCATATTAATTGTGACATATTTAATTATGCACTGAAAAATACTCTCCTAAAATGTGATACAAAGTTGAATATAATTGAACAAACATGTCCAATTTTATAGTCAGTGCAACAAGAAAATTTAAGCTTATCACGAGTAACTCCCGGTCCCTGGAAGTTTTATATTATTATTTTCAAAAGTTGCCTTGACAAAGCCATTTCTTTTTCTGTTAGAAAATTTTTAATAATTTTCAAGTGGAAACCATCATGTACTTTGACATACTAAAACAAAAGCCTTTCTAGGGCTTAAGTCACTTGAGGATAATTAATTACATATAAAAGTGAGGCTAGTGCGGTCTGAGTGCTGTGGAAACATCAGCTGTGGTTCCGTGGTTTGCAGACACATGGAACTTTGTAACAGATCCTCCAACTTGATATTGGTAGCCCAGCGGCAGTGATGGGTGGGCTCAGGTTTGTGATGGGCCCTCTGGTCGCAAGTGTACACAGGGCTTTTCTTATATGTAAAGATTTATTGCTTACCCTGTGTTATAGAACAGTTGCCCCCACATATTGTCTGGACATGAAGATGCTCTCCTCATGAAATGAATTCTCATTGACATCAGTTGCAGGCTTACCTCATTCTTCCTCTCACAAACCTTTATAGATAGACAAGTAAGGAGTTTCCTCTCACAAACCACAGCGCACTGAGCTGGAATCACACTGCCTTGTACACTGGCATGTGTTCTTCAGGTCTTGTGGGCTCTCAGAAGGGTGCTTATGAGAGTGAACAGGGATCAAGTCCTAGTGGAGGTGACAGAGTTTACTGTGACAACTCTAGCAGTCACCTGCCACCTAATTATCAGTTGATCCTGAAGGTGGTAATGAAAATGGAACTGAAATTCCACTTTTTCAGAAGCTTAGCTCTTTAGGAAAGGGATTTGTGGTGGGATGTGGATACAATCCATATAGCTAAAGCTGTTTGTTTAACATGTCTACAGCCCTGGGTTCAATCCCAGGACCACAAAATAAAAGGCAGGATTTATAACA
The DNA here is from genome assembly GCA_001675575.1 of Neotoma lepida. NCBI lineage: Eukaryota > Metazoa > Chordata > Mammalia > Rodentia > Cricetidae > Neotoma > Neotoma lepida. The sequence goes on along the minus strand of LZPO01017629.1, from coordinate 21,487 downwards.
CAGCTGTATGGGGTGCTGAAGAGAACGCTGTGCTGGAGATGATGCTGCAGTCCCTGACTTTAAGTTTAATTGGGTGTATGAGTTTTGAACAAGTATTTGAAACTTGCTAACTTATTGTGTTTCAGGCTATAAATGAAGAGTTTGGTCTAGACCAGTTTTAAGTCATACTGAGTAATAACAGTCATTGATTGCCCAACTCTGATTTCCTTGGTAAAATATTTAAATGCTGCATAATCTATAACTTCCTTGGCAGTCTATTAGCACCTAAAATTATCTAACTCCTGTAGAAAAGGGTTCCACATTTGTTAAGTGTAAATTAGATTTGTGTGACAATGGAATGTTTAGTTTGTTTTTGTTTTTGTTTGTTTTAAACACCAAACCATGTATGTTCAGTTTATATCTGACCAATTGCTTCTATAAAATGCTTATCTAAATGAGAGAGAAAGGCCATTACTAGTTCTAAAATTCAGTTTCTAGATTATCTACACACGCATTTACTTCATGATTTGAGAAACAATTGGCATATTTGAAATTTAGCTATATTACTCTTCCTTCCAAAGTGTGATGCCCCTTGCTAGATACGTTCACCAGCACAAGTCAAGAATAGTGCAGTTCAGTTGAAGCTACAAAATTAAAGTGTAAACAGTGGTAAAATTGCCTAATTTCTGGGGTTTTGTTTAAAAGGACAAATATTGTNNATGCATATGTTTTACTTGTTCAATTTTTCAATGTGCCCTGCCACAGTAGCTCAAAGGAAATTAAAGCAGAAAAATAACCTACACACACACAAAGCACAAACCTGAGGTTGTGTGTGAGCTACTGCGCTGGCATGAATGTGGTTTAATTCTTGGCACCGATAGCTTGCTGGAGAATTACAATATGTTGGCATCGGTCTCCAGGTCTCATTGTTCCAGCCCAGGGAGTCGGTCTTAAGAGGGTTTGGCACCAGAGGGAAATGGAGTGAGAGTTACAGGGAATGAACAGGCCCTAAAGAAGCAGGATGCTGCCATAACAATGGCTGGCAAGTTCGGGGGTTCTCTGGTGGGGATTGCCATAGGCAGTGATGTGAGGAAGCAAATTGTGAGCCAGAGAGAGGAGAAAAGCCAGCCGGTGTGTCTAACGGCTGAGGATGGCAAAAAGGAGCAGAAGTGATTTTACAGACTCGGGTTATGTGTGGACAGATGATGGCCGTTCCCTAGGCTCTGATGTTCCATGGCTTATTTTTTCATGTTTATTTTACATTACCTTTTAAAGTGCATGTGTTTCGTTTCCTTCTGATAAGACAAATCATTGAATGAAGAACCCTCGTTTTCATAGTCTATCTGTTGTACCTAGACTAGCTGATGTTGGGTTTTCCTGAGTTGCCTCAGCTACAGCATAGAACAGAATAACTACACACACTACTGTCAAAGGTGTTACATATGACAGCATTCTTTAAGCTGGGACACTGTTGCAGAGCCATTGTTGACTCTTACAATGACTTATTTGAGGGAATGCTTCATTTTGAGGGTAATCATGAAACTCCAATGCTTAGGAAGAATGATAAGTGTTTAAAATAAGAAATGNATACCAGGCATGATGGCGACACCTTTAATCCCAGCACTGGAAAGGCAGAGGCAGGTGGATCTCTATGATTTGGGGACATCCTGGTCTACAGAGTGAGACTCTGTCCAAAAGAAAAATCAAAACAACAACAAAAAAACAAGCAAGCAAACAAACAAAAACCTTGAGAAGAACAGACCAGAACAGAACCTGAAAGCTTACCAGCCATGCTCACAGCATAAAACTCAATGCTGTGTCTTTAATAGTAAACCTCATTTTTGAAAACTAAATATTGCATATTGAGCCACTATCTTTGTTCACACCATAAATAGTGAGTGGTACATACAGAGCGGTGGTAGACACCCCTTTATTGAATTCACACTCAAGAAAACAGGTGGTTGTAAATATTGGGATTTTGCCATTTTGTCTTTTCTGTTTCTAATTGTAGATTTTCTTACTGTTCTCTGAGAAGCTTCAGCAATGTGGAAGGTACTTGACTGTCCTCCTGACTAGAGGCCACTCCCTAGCATTACTGTAGGAACCACCTATGGGGACAATGAGACCATGGCAGGAAGTACACTGTGGCAAGTAGACTTGCCAGCCCTATTTATGTGACAGAAACTCATACAGAGAGCTGAAGGTGAAGACTGAGTGTGCAGACTCCCCACCCCCCACCCTGCTCCTTACCAATCAGCTGCCCCTCCAGCTAGTGCCATCATAAGATGCGGTGGTATATAGTGTACCCTAATAAAATTTGCCCGAAGATCAGAGAGACAAAGGAATAAGCCACTGCCACGTCTCACCTCGCCAACTCCATGAATCCTCTGACTGAATGTCTCTGAGTCCTCAGCCAAAAAGGCTCCAGCCAAAAAGGGTTTAGTGCCTGTCTCCTCACGCCCAACCATATTACTTCCTTCCTAGTGCTGGGATTAAAGGCATGCATGCTTCCTAAATACTGGTAGCAGAGGCATGAGATCTCAAGTGCTGGGATTAAAGGCCTGTGACTCCAAAGTACTGGGATTAAAGGTGTGTGCCACCACTGCCTGGCTCTGTTTCTCTCCTAGACTGAATTAATCTCATGTAGTCCAGGGTGGCTTTGAACTCACAGAGATCCAGACGATCTCTGCCTCCCAAGTGCTAGGATTAAAGGTGTGTGCTACCACCACCTGGCATCTATGTTTAATAGAGTGGCTTGTTCTGTTCCCTGATCTTCAGGCAAATTTTATTANGGTACACTATATATCGCCACAATAAGATGGATGACAATCTGGCTTGTTTTATACTCATAGCCCATTATTCCTTCTAGTTTATAAGTAAAAGGGCTAATTTAATTGTACATGCTCACAGGATATTTTTTTAAACCATCCAGTACAAATTCCATAGTGCAAAATCATATAATTAGATTAAATTCTGATGCTAATGAGAACTGAAAAAACAAAAAACAAACAAAAACTAGACATTTAATCCTAGAGTTAATACTCATACAAACATGTTATTCTGGAAAGTTCAGTTTAGTCTTTGAGATTTTCACTCTAGCGGAGTTCAGAGTAGTTCTTGTAATCTAGAATTCTTCTATAGAGAAAATAAGGGTGTGTCGGTGTGTTGTCTGTGTGAGCATGTGTGTACACAATTGAAACAGCAGACTGTGAGATTTAGATGTAGTTTCACAGTGGGGGAATCCTGTGTCTCCCTAAGCTTTGGTTTCTTAACAGGTGACTATCAATCCTTATGTACCATGAGAAGTTTGCCAGGCCATGTGGAAGGGGATTTTTCTGTTTCTCAGAACTTAGCCTTCAAAATGAACTCGTAACAAGTCTTGTCACTGTGCATAAGGGATACTAGCAACAAACAGAACCCTACCCAAGACATTGGTGTTTACCATCATATATTTTAAAACCCCAGACTGGTCTAGTCCTGATTTTTTTGTGTCCTCCTTAGAACCCATAACATAGATATAATTACACATTCTCAGACTTCTGGTGAGTGTGGAGTAAATGAGGGATGGAGGTAGAAACAGTAGCCCAGTCCAAAGACAGAGGCCATTATGTGTATATGTGTGATTGTTAGTCATCCTTGGATGTGACAGCCCTCAGTTAGATATATTTCTGATTTTCCATTTTCACAAACACCCCCCTCCCTTCCTTCTTCCCTCCTCCCCCCCTCCCTTCCCCCCATATTCTTAAATCAACTTGAACCAGCTCTCTGGGAGCCTTATATCTTAAAGCTTGTTAATAATGAGGCCAGGAATGTTCTGCAGGTTCCACATATCTGGCTGCTGTTTCTTAACTCTGTAACTTAGACAGAAGACGTCTGTCCCTTTATGAGGCGGCGACAGTAGATATTTTGTCTAGCTGCAAGGGAAAGGCATTGCCATGGACCTGGCAGACAATGGCCTTAAAAGTAAAAATGTCTGTTTCAGAAGCAGGGAGGCTCCAGGGCCATTGTTAGTCCACAGTGGATTTCTATTGCCACATTCCTGCTTTGCAAAGGTTTGTTAGCTTTTAATGACTGACAGAACTCTCCTACAAATACCATATTGGCCATGCCCTGTTTACATGCTACTCAAGCAATTTTTTTTTGAGCTCTGAATAAAGAAACAGTGGTGTTTGTTTGACCTACTCTGATAAGGTTTAAGAACTGATTTTCCCAATGCTCACTGGGAATGTAGACACGCTGAAGTGCACTGCAGAAGTATTTTCAACTTATTTTAAACATCATGATGCAAGTGGAAACACCAACTACAACACCAACCTGCCCCCTGGCTGATCACAGCATTGCTATTGTCATTTCCAAAATATGAGATAGAAACACAGGGGTATATTTTAGGAAAATGTGCACGTAAGCTCATGAGGATTTTCCTTCACTATGAAAAATAGAAATGGACATTTTATGTCAAAGAGGAACATATATTTCAGCCACATATCACGAGTGGGACATATGCATATATATGGACACAATTTAAAACAATAGCTGATACCTTTTGGCATTTAAATTCCACCAATCGTTTTTGACATCTTAGAAATATTCTGTACTTAACCTCTGCCTCACTGAAACCCCCAGGACAGACGGTCTCTCTGATAAGTTAACAAGTCATCCCTTTCTGCTCCTCCTAGGGAGCAGATAATCACTGAAACAAACAGCAACGCACATAACCACCATTGTGCAGACAGCAGTGCTTGTCTAAGACCCAAGATAATAGATGTAGTGCTGTTATTTAGATGAGGCATAGGGGACTCTTATCTTTCAGTAGTATGACTACTTTGCTGTGTTTTCTAACTTAATGCAAGGCTAACTGTAGAATTGAAATGCATTGTCATTGTGTACCCAGCTAGACCCTGACATGAACATACAACTCCACTGTGTGGAACGGAGTCTAATGTGTGCTGGTTTTATTACAGTTATATTTACTTATAGTTAAGGTTCAGTACAAAAGAAGAGGGTAGAACCAGGTATCTACGAAAACAAACCACACTCTATAACTCACGACCTCACTCTCTAAGATGTGTCTATCCTGTCCCAACACGGGGCATTTGCAAAAAGTGTGATACAAATCTGAAATAAGTAAATAATGTGTTTCCATTAGAGACATTACTCAGTTCACCCAATTTGGCAATCTTTGAAAAGCTTCTTTTATGTCAACCTTTGTTTTTGTTTTTTTTGTTTTGTTTTTTTTTATTTTCTTCAGTGTTCACCGTGTGCTCACAAATCTTGCCACGGTGTGGTTGCCACCACACGATGTTACACATATTAGAAAGTGCACAGAATTGTAAACACACAGAAGGACGTAATTACATGTAGCAGGTTTAAGGGCTAATTCTCGGCCTCTTTTTTTTCACTCTGCATTTTATCAACATAATTCTGTTCTGACTGCAGACTAGCACTCTGAAATTGACAAGCATCCATTATAGCAAGAATTTGTCCACCAAATTTAAAACAATGAGCCGTGGGTTCACGAGAGCTCATTGTCATAAAGAATTAGTATGGCTTTGTTCTGCAAGGGGAAAAAGCTAATGATTTCGAAACAGCAGGTGACCAAACACACTCTTTTTTTCCCCTCTCTGTTATCAGTTTGATGATGAAGTCATTATGAACTGGGGCCAGGACCAGGCTGGCCTTATTCTTAGCAAGCAGGCTTCAATAAGGCTGCTGCAAATAGGCATGCCGATCTGCTTATATATATGTCTCTTTTCTTTAGATACCCCCAGTATCGAAAAGCTCCTCTCAAAGGACTGGAAAGACAAGCTCCTGGCAATGGGATCAGGGAACTTTGGAGAAATAAAAGGTAGGAAGTATGTGCTACTTTTATCTAGAATGTTCAGAAACCAAGTTGCTATTTATAAGTATTAGTGGTAATGGAATAGTTCTGTCCCAGCCCCTCTGCTTCATGCACTCTCTGGGACAGGCCTTCCTTCTAGCTGGAAATAGATCCTATCTCTTTCCGGGTGTTCTCCTTGCATGTATAGAATCAAGGATGTGTGGTTTTGTTTTCTTGTCTTCACAGCACAAACCCACTCTATCTGTGGCTTACTCTACTCCTCCTCCTCCTATATGACTAAAATGATTTATTTCAAAAGTAAGAATATATCAACAGCACACCAAGGTTAGAAACGGTATCTCGAGCACTGTAATTCACATTTTAGATCTGAAGTATGCATACTTATAACGGACAGCTGGAGCCCACAGCGATGAGCAAGGCAGGCATGGTACAAGGATGTTTCAAGTCCACGTCAGCGGTGTGTCTCTTTGAGCTTATTTGAATCGGCAATTACAACTAATAAAAGCTCTCTGTGGACTTTAGAAATCACTGAATATTCATATATCCTAACAAACTCTCAGTAACAAGGGAGGAGACTTAATTTTCTCATGTAGAAATGGAAGTAGGTGATCTTTTGGATGTGTTTTAAGCCACTGCTTCTCAGAGCNTGGGGGGCAGCACACAGCACCCTGTTGCTGCCAGCAGGATACTCGTGGTCCTAAATTCTAAAGCTATACTAAGAGACTCGGTCATTAACAACAACACATTTGCTTATGAACTGTGATGCTTATCTTCAACAGGTGCTAAATGTAAATTTCAAACATCTACTGATTAATATTAGTATATACATAAACACGTCTAGGTAACTTTGTGGTGTATGAATCAAAGTGATAGTCTCTCCTGTGAGGCTCTGTCCCGTCCACGAGTCCTAGAGTAAAGCAAAGCATTCATCTTTTCTACTCTTCCAACTCGGTATTCCTATCTGACTATTTGGAAAGTTCCAGAAAAAACAAACAAACAAACAAACAAACAAACAAACAAACAAAACAAACAAACAAAAACATTTGACTGATGATTTCGCATATCTGTCAGTTATTTGAAGTTGCATATGTTCTGCCTTTAGAGGGCTGTGAATGGGTAAGTGAGAAGATGAGTGAGGAGGGCTCCTCAACAAATTTGATGACCAGGATCTATTTTGGAAGAAAATTTACATAAACAATTAGCATGCCTCGAGCTTGGCAGAACTTGGGGAACACAAAGGGACCCTTCACATTCCAGGACATCAAGCCCTTCACCTTTTTGATGGATTTTTAACCCATGACTCCCTGAGACGAAGGACGCCTAGTCCCTGCCTCTGTCTTCCACCACCAACCTGGTGGAGCTGAGAGGAGTGCCTGCTTCAAGCCTTGTGATCGTGTTCCTCCCCCTCTTCCTTCACTAGTCACACTTGAAAGCCGCCATGGCAGTGACGCCCGGCTTAGAGGATAGAGGCTCCGTGCTGGCCTTTGAGCCTAGCCTGGGGGCTACTTTAGGACGCTCCAGGACAATCACAAAAGAAGTTTCTGTCTTTAATTTTGAGTTTTTAAAGCTTCACATCAGAGCCCAAGTTCAGTTATTGTCCTCTGGTTCTGTTGGAGAGAGAAAAAAAAAAAACTGTTTCCAGAAGCATTTTGAAAGCAACTGTACGCCTCTCTTCTGCCGGGGGCATGGTTATTAGGTGCTGGGCTCAGGTTTCCCAGTGAAGTGGGGAGGACAGCGCTGGGTTACTTTGCCTGCTGACTGCCTGTGACAGTTGCAATTACAAGTCATTGTTCATAGGTGCAGAGGGCACAATAGAAGATTGCCTCTGGGGGTAAATGAATTTGGGGGGTCAGTGCCCAGGAATGTGGTCTCTTGCCACCTCAGAAAAAGTCAGAGAACAATGGTTGCCTTGTTTCCTCAGCTGTTTTGTCCCAGGCAGATGAAGGTGTGAGGCTCACATATTTGTCTACTGTTTCTGGCTGGGGGACCAAAGCCTTGGGCTTTGTGGGTTCTTTCAAAATAGGGAAGCATGAATGTGCTGAATGATTATTGGGTGGTTTGCTGATGATCAATTTAAATAATAGGTTAGAGTAGGACTTTCAGGTCTTTCAGGGCACCGGGTGCCAGCTTCACAGCGTTTACTGCATCTTCCTACACAGTGAAAAGTGCCCCTCCATTTATCTTGGCCAGTTTATTTCAATTTTTATTGACTCTTGGGGAAAAAAGTAATGAGAGCTGAAGAGAGAGAGAGAGACAGGGGAGAGGAGAAGGATGGAGGAAGAGGAAGAAGAAGTGAGAGAGAAGGGCATAGGAATGCGTGTAGATTTAACACGGTAGCCAAGGCAGTCTAAACTCTTTTATTCAGTACTTTAGCTTGAAGGAGCTAACCAATGAATTACTTGCAAGCTATTTGAACAAATTAGAGTCACAATTTGGAAAATTTTATAAAAACTATTTCTTGCTTTTAATATTCAAAAAGAATAAGTGGAAAACTTTACTTTTCATGTAGGAAGAATAAGTATGATACGTTGGCTGTCCATAAATAATTGTATTTAAATTCTATCTCACTTTTTTTTTCTCAAGAAACAATGTTAGTAAAGGTCCCTGGCCTCTGAGGGCATAACGTTACTTATCTCTTATTTTTCCATTTATTTGTTGTGTCTGTTGCACTTGTGGACATGTGCACACTTGTCTGCACCCATGCTTATGTGGAGGTCAAAGGATGAATTTGTAGAAGTCAGTTTTCTCCTTCCATCAAGAAGGCTCTAAGGCTTAGGTTTGGCAACAAATGCCTTTACCCACAGCGCCATGTCATTCTCTCCTAAAGTTGACTTTTGAAATGTTAGAGCATTTTGCCTGGTATTGTACCATTTTATGCTCTGGCACTCTGGAGATGTGACACACTCAGGTTTTAAAGGTGTAGTAGAACTGGCCCTGTCATGCACACATGTAAGGCCCACAGGATCTAGTTTTGGGGAAACAGTTGGTCTGCAGAGCTCTGCCAATGACAGCCAGTCAGCTTGTGCTATTCTCCAAGGAGCCGCTTGAGGAAATAGTTTCTTCCCTTCTCCTCAGGCATATTGTGTCATTGGGCAGCTCTCAGAGACCTTCTATGTCGTCTGCAGCAGAAGTTCTGAGTAGCAGTGGTGACCAGGGTGACAGATGCCTTTTGTAGCCCGGTAGTGACTGGGGATGGGGAAGGGGTGAGAACATTCCAGCTGTCTCCCAGTGGCATCCACAGTGTTTCAGCTAAAGTGAAAGTCCATGACACTGAAGGCCATTGGATTGGCACNTCACCTTCCTCAGGTAAGAGGACAGTGTCTGGGGACCCAATGGTGGCTTTGACTAGTCTAAACAGATCATTCATTTTTCAGCAAAGCAACTGCAAACACTGCACATTACCTGTGATAGCATGTAGACTGTAACACCCCTGTCTGTGTGCAGACATCTCATTTCTTCCATTGTTGTAATAAAGGGGTACATTGACTGGGAGGTTCACTGGGCAGTTCCTCGGAAGAGTGCAGGACAAGGCCACTGCTGGGCATGACTGACTAGATCCTTCCTGCCCAGGACTCAGAAGCTCTACTTTATTAGTTAAGTCCCATAAAATGTTGTATGTGTAATGTAGAGGGAAATGCCAGCTGTACTTGATAATATAAAAATATGACTATTTCACATCCCTAATTTTACTCATTCTAGACAATGGGGCATCCAGGCAAACACTGAACAGCTCTGGTTCATGTCAATAATCCTCTGGGCAGTACAATTGCCTTTGAGCTCAGGAATTAAGCATGAGAATGGAGTCAGTACCTGGATTAAGATAATCTCTCAGGTGATGTACATTTTTAAATAGACAGGCACATTGAATATGTGCCTTGAAAGAGACAATTATTCTTTTTAAATAGCATTAAATAACTTGAAAATAAGCAGACTCAGAACAGAAGTTAAGACACAAGATTTTTTTCCCCAAGGAAGCNATCTAAGTCCTGGTGAAAAAGCTTGGTTGTTTGGTAAAGTGCTTGCATTGNAGGCCTGAGGACATGACTTCAAGTACCAGACCCATGGTTAAAAACTGAGCTGAACCTGGTGTCTTGGTTGTAACCCCAGCACCTGGGAGGCAGAAAGGTAGATCTCAGCCAGCTAGCCAAGACTTCTTGGCCAGTTCCAGGCTATTAAGGGACCCTGTCTCAAAGACAGAATTGAACTGTATCTGAGAAATGACCCAACTCTTTTAGACTTTTACAAATTTAAAACATGAAAACAAAAAAAATCAACATTTTTATCTGTTCATGCTGTGTCACCTGGAAAAGTGTCTTAAACTCACCTTTAAGACTCTGTAGTTATTTAAGGATCAGAAGCATCGCCCTGTGAGGGTCTGTGTGTGTCTGCACAGTTTCAGGGAGGCTGAGGATGTTGATTTCCTGTGAGAGCCATTGTTTAATGAAGAGTTGACCACCAGTAAGGCATATCACATGGAGTTATTTACTTCTAAATAAAATAAATGTTTATGTTTTTAATCCTCTCAGCTCACTTTCTAGCCTCTGCAGTTGCTTCTAAGTGNTGTTTTCACATTTTGCTAAAAAAAATATTTTAAAATTTCACAAGACTGAAGAAAGTCTGATGGCATAGATGGTAAGGCTGGGGAAGCAGCTCTGTGGTGTGCATTAAAGACATCGTGCCTGTGCTTTCGGTTGCCCAGTGCTCAGCTTACCACTGGGTGCACAACAAACATAGGGACAGCCAGAAGATGCTACAACTAGATCTCACGGGTCCACGAGTGTGGGGTTTTACACACATTGTACTGAGTGCACGATGTGGGGCAGGAAGAGGACTCTGCCACCAGATCTCAGGGGTCCATGAGTGTGGGGTTTTATACTTGTACTGATTGCAAGACAGAGTCTTCCTCATGCTTGCTTCAGGTTTGTTAGGAAATACTGGGGTTATAGTTTATCTGAGTTTACATTAGAAAAAGAAATAACATCATTAACATTGTTATCCAGCCATTTAAAATAATTCAGAAGCTTGAGAGGAATTGAGTTGTAAAATTAAAATGATAGCATCATTTGTATTCTTGCAGATACAGGCTCCTCGAAAGCTTGTAAACTATGATCTGGACTGCTGGATAGTTCAGTCCAACCCTAGACTGTTCTAGCTTCATGCTAATCTTTGTAAGGGGGCGTGCTGAAGCCACAGCAGTGAGCAGTCATGTGACTTCAGTTCCTCCAAGTACCCAGGGAAAATCAAGCTGTGTCTTGTGGTTTCCATATCCTTGTCTGCTCGTTTAAGGGAAGTCACAGTTAAGGATTTATTGCTTATCACTCCATAAACAACTTCCTCACAAAATTATTGTGATAGGCATCTTGTCCCAGTTCACAGATTGTTAAAAATGATAATAACCAGACACCAGTTATCGTAAACCACATACTGTAGTTGTGGTGTATACGGTCTACGCCTTCTGCATGGATGCTCAGTAGTCTATCTTTCATGACATTAGAGCAGACTATCTCTAAAGGTCTTTAAATATTGAGAGCACTTCTAGACAGACTGTACATGAAGAGCTCCATGAAATTCCAGCCAGAGCAGTTAGTGACGAGTGCTCCCCATACACACATTCTGGCATCCTCAGTCTGTTCACATGTTAACCTTCCTAATTTAGTATCAGTCCAAATCTTTGAATCAGATGCTGGGGTCAGAGAGGTGGCTCAGTGGTTACTATCATGGCTGTTTTTATAGAGGACCAGGGTGTGATTCACAGCTCCTACACGATGGCTCACACCACCTGTAACTCCATTCCAAGAAATCCAGTGCACTCTTCTGGCCTCTGCCAACACCAGACACACAAGTGGCACATAGCCATACATGGAGACAAAATACCTATACAACACAATAAAAAGGAAATAATAAATTAATTAATTAAAATTTTTCATATTAGGTATGACAGCTATTGAGTACAATCCAAATACAAAAAATATAATGTGATACTTTGAAAAAGTGATTTTTACATTTTAAGTACATTAAGTAGCTGGGTGGAGGCATCTTGGTAGAAGTTATTTAAATTCCATTAAGTTAAATTACAAAGGTAAAAATCTGCAGTCTTTACTGAGGGCTGGGAGATGGCTCAGCAGTTAAGGGCGCTTGGCCCTGCAGAGTTACTGTTGGTTGTGAGCTGCCCTGTGCGAGTGCTGGGAATTGAAGTCAGCTCCTCTGCAAGAACAGCAGGCCCTCCTAACTGCTGAGCTCTCTCTCCAATNCCCTTTTATTCTTTATTTTTTAATTTCAACCACTTGAAGGAGAACTTATTAGGATACAATAAAGATCACTTGAAGGATCATCCTTGTAGATAGANTTGTGCAACCTTTTGACTTCCCTTGGGTTGATTTCGTTCATTCAGCTAATAGATATCAGATGTCCAGGATGCATGGGACCTCATTCTGTAGATGTCAACAGCACAGAATAAACTGGTGGTCTGCTATCATAGAGCTGCTAATCCAACAGGTAACATAATACGCAGAAAGTCAATAAGAATGTAACATATAGGGCACAATACTGGTTGACAAGCAGCAGGGTGTGATGACCTCTTTAATGTCAGTGCTTAAGAGAGGTCACCAGAGGAGCTGGCCGTCAAGTTCCATCTTGAGGGTCTGAGTATTTATTCATTTGTTATCTCTTCCATATAGAGTTAACCTATGGGCAACCATTCTTTTCTGGGTAAGCCTGTGCATAGCACTAACATTTAGAACTGGGGGACTCTCACAGGAGCTATGCTATAGATGTGACTCATTGAAGGGAAAAAACCCAGTCCTGGGAAGTAGTTGTCTCACTAGCTATCAACATCATGGTCTATCAACATCGTGGTCAACTTTAAACTACAAATATGACAGTTGCTACCATGGGATGATGCTGCCTAGGGATACTGTGGTCATCTTAGTTTATCCAAGGACAGTCTGTGATGTTCCCACAANANACAATCTACCTAAAGACTNGTTTCTCAGAACATAGGCTTGATGCTGGGCTGTGCATAAATACAACCCTCAAACGAGTATTGGAAGCTAAGAAATTTCTAGAGACATTTGTGAGGTATAAATCATGAGGGAGATTTAATGTGACATGCTTTGATGTCCTCTTCCACACATAGAACACTGAGCATTTTGCCTGGCATTTAGGTTTTATTAGGGAAAACAATGGACTCTGGTATTCGGGATAGAGAACTACCATGTAGATGATGCAAGAAAGGCATGTCAGGGATCAACAAGTGTGGTGGAGATGAAGATCCATGGGAAGATGTGTGCTCTGGTCCAGGGCCAATAGGATTTCCCAAGTGTTTGACAAGGAAAATAACACAGACAAAGGGTGAAGAGGAACACTTGGCTTCAGGATAGGCTGTATCCCTNNCTAAGGCCGGGAAATTGGAGCTGGGGCTCAGGTCTCAGGATCTCTTCTATTATACTAAGAANTACTCTGACCCACATTGCCTTGGTAGAACCACATGAACATATGGGACTGTCCCACCTTTGTTGTTAGGCAACTGGAAAGAATGACACAGGATGTTTTGGACCTTTGGTGAGTATTCATTCCAAGTGTGCTAAAGNTGCACTGCCATAGATCAAACACACATGCTGATAGCTGGGACACCAGAATCCTTGGCTGTCCTGGAAACACAGGGAATGAGCTCCAGGGCTCGGAATCGAAGGAAACCGATCATTGCATGCAGTGTGGCTCCTCAAGTGCTGCCGTGTTTGCCTCTAGGACCTCGGGGTGTAGAGGAGTAGACATTAACTAGCTGCTGAATGTTTTCCTTCCAGGGAGGGCCACCTCTGGAGCTTTCCCGGGACCTAGGTAATAGTCTTTAGNTCTTGTTGTTCATTTTTTTAAAGTCTAGAATGCTGTTTGACTCTTNGCTAGCCTCCTCTTGTTCACAGACCACTCTGTGAGCCCTCTTTATGCGCTGGACAGNCATTATGAAAAACAAGGGAATTTGAAAGTGTAGCCGTCAAGCCTATCCCTTTGTTTTAGTTTAGGAATTTCATAGAAACTGAGATCACTGCAAAAATTGTACCCTCTTGACTAAAGTTTCAGAAACTCAAACTGGAATCCTAGGCAGTACCTATGAAATAAAAGCCTCTAGTCTCTGTCTTGGTAACCCATGGTCGCTGAATCCTTTGCAGTACCTATGAAATAAAAGCCCCTAGTCTTTGTCCTAGTAACATATGGTGGCTGAACATGAGAACAGTCAAAAGTGAGGGGGCTTATTCTTTATGCCATTCCTTGGACAAGGTTCAAGGGTTTATTGTCTGCCAGGAATTTACCATTTGCTTTCCTTACAGTGGGGAGGAACTGAGGTCACAGTGATGACGTGGTCACACGGGAATAGCTGTAGATTCATTCATTGGAAAGTTGGAGAAGTAGTGAGGGATTGGGGCGAGGCTCTTTGGAAGAACGTGACTGTGCGTGCCCAAGGCCCCAGATTCCATCTTTAGCACTGGAGAGAAGAAAGGCACACTGGAGTAGGCTCGAGGTTCACAAAATTAGAATCAAATGTAAAAATCACACATTTTATGTGTGAAATATTTTATCTATGTAGTTTAGTGATGGTCCAAGAAGTTTTGCTAATCTTTCCTGTCTGATCACCAAATACCATACTTCTTCATACCCTAATGTTATATTGCCTTGTGTCAATGGACTTGTACCTCCATGGCACCTAAATTATACAGCTGCATATTTAAGTGAGATACATTTTCTGAAAATATAAATAACTGTAGAAATTTACCAAATAAGTAAANATGAAGAAAAGTTTAAAATAAAATAGTCTCATCANCTAGAATGATTCCTACAGACATGTTTATCCTCCCTTTAGTAGAGACATACATGCATGGAGGTGAGTGTTACTAGAGATGCCTCAGTTACATCCAGCTCTTGAACTTCTATCATTAAGAAATCCCATGTCATCATTCTTCAAACAGCTTTATTTATGACTGCAGAGTACTCCACAGTGTAGATGTCCTGTTGCTATGTAATTATTCTGACTTGCTATTTAGATAATTTATGGTTTTTAAATTTAAAACAGTTATTTATTTGTATCTATATTTCTTCTAACATCTTGGTATATATTTCTGTAAGTGGGGTCTCTTAGAAGCAATGTACCCTTAGATATGACGTTGACTACTAACGGAAGGGTGCATGCTTTGGACTGTGTTCAAATTTGGGGCTTTACTAGTAATGTAGCATCGTGATGTCAAATGAATATTTCCATGAAGAAAAACTTTCTGGATATATTTGGACTACTTAATGCTAAGATAGAATAGTCATATAGCTTATTTTCCTAGTAAGATGTCTTCAGTTGTGATGGAATACAAATTTCTGAGATATAGTAACTTAATTGGCATGATCTATTAACCAACTATCCTAAACAAAGCTGAGGTTCAAATTAGCAAATATTATCAGTAGGGGCTGAGAAGATGCTCAGTTGGTCAAGTGCCTGCCCCACAAGTTAGAGGGCATGAATCTGGATGCCCAGCACCCAGCATAAAAAGCCAGGTATAACAGCATGCACCTGTAAGCCCATTACCAGGGCAACAGAGACAGGAGGATCCCAGTCCAGCTGAATTGCTAAGGTCTAAGTTCAATTATCCATCTNATGATTAGAATCCAAAGGCATCCAAGGTTAGCCTTTGGNTTTCTCTTGTGCATACATGCATACACACACACCTGCACATATGCACATAGAAATGATAAATAAATGGTAATGAAATATCACAAATAATGATTCTTACCTTACCACCACACAGAATCACTTTCTGTATGTATGTTCCTTAGAAGTACATTAGAAACTGTATTTCTGTTTTGTCTCCTTTTCAAGAGGGGACCTGATAATAAGCAACCCACTGTAGCTATTCTTCCTTTAAAAATATGTTTGTTCTTTATAAACTTGTAGGGAGAGATTCAGTTGGCTGGCAAGGGTACTGAGGCACAGTAGACATAATCTGTCTCATTATGTACACAGGTGGCAAATGCATCGTTAAAGCAGTGTTCAGTGTCTTCTGTTTGAAGTGAACAATATAATTAAAGAGTATATCCTGCCCTGTTGTTAGCTAGCACTTTACAATAGCAGTCTTGTTTCTCACATGAGTTCTAGAAGAACAATTCAGCTAGCCTCATTTCTGTCTCAGTGTGTAGCACACATTACTGAACTACCAAGTATTGAACCTGACTTAAGATGTGCAGACATTTGAAGTGTCTAGATCGTGCCCTTCCTTTAAATGACCACTATGACTTGTCAGGTACTAGATCCATGTATAATTTTGGGTGAACTTAAGGTGATATTCATCTGCCAACCACATTTTACCACTCAATGGGAACCTGATATGTTCTCAAGCTTGAGTCTTTGCTTGTCAACTGATTTGTGGTTTTTAAAATAGCTCAAGATGATCTCAGACTTAGTTGGCTATGTCATAGAACTCCTTCCTTGATTGTGGTCCTGGGGATAAATCCGGGGCCTCAGTCATTATCACATGTGCTTTGTCACTAGGCTATCCTCCAGGGTCCAAGTTTNCCCTTTATCAATATAGAATTTCTCATGCTGAATCTTCTTGGTTGAGTTATAAGTAACAGAGGGACTGTAGGGATGGCTCAGCAGTTAAGAGTGCTGCTGTTCTTCCAGAGGACCAGAGTTCAATTCCTGTCACCCACATCAGCAGCCCACAACCTCCTGGAACTCCATGAGATTCAGAACTCTCTTCTGACTGCTGGGGTACCTGCATACATGTGCCTATNTACTCAGACAAACATAAATAATAAAACAATCTCATTNAAAAATGAAAGGTGCATTTATCTGTGGCAATGCCTTGATCTCACATAATTCAGATATTGATTTTTCCTGGTTTTGTCTTGCCTGTTTAGTTAGAACAAAAAGTAAAGATCAAGAACTCTGGCTCGGGCATCTTTTTATCTCCTGCAGACCCATCATAGAACCTAAGAATCAAAATGCTCATTAGAAATTTGTAATTTACTCCTAAAAGATAGGAAAGCTATAGATTATTTATTATAAAAATGTCAGAAGGTCTGCTTATTCTGGCATCCATTTTGCTTATGTGTGCATGTGTGTACATGTACATACNTGTGAGTTGGCACATGTACACGGATGTGCTTCTGCTTATGGAGACCAGTGGTTCATACCTGATGTTCTTCTCANGTACCCTCCACNGCACTTGTACAGCTTGGTCTTTCCCTGAACCTGGAGCTTGCTGATTGGCTAGAGTGTTGTTCAGAAAGAACTCCAGGATCCTCCTGTCTCCATCTTCATAGCACATTTTGATCCTTGTGCTGATGCTTTGGCTAGGAGTTGAGGATCAAATTCAGCTACTTGGGCCTGCAGAGTAAGCCTTTTATTAACTGAGCCTTCTCCTCAGTCTGGTTCTGGTATTTTTGATAAGTAAATAACAGTTGCTTTTCATTGCTGAAGGAAAACCTGGAAGGAGGTAGGTGTGTGCCTTCCCTATCACCACCAAACCTATAGCCAATCTCGTGCCCTCTGCAGCAGAATACCTGTCATTGAAACA
>LZPO01017628.1:68036-84859 GCA_001675575.1 Neotoma lepida | reverse complement strand
AGGTAAGGGTGTGTGTGTGTGTGTGTGTGTGTGTGTATGTGTGTTCAGGTGCCCTCCAAGGCCAGAGGAGGGTGTCAAATTCCCTGGAGCTACAATTACAGGCAGCTGTGAGATGCCTAGCCTGTGTGCTAGGTCCCAGGTCCTCTGTAAGAGTGCAATCACTCTTTTTTTCTTTTTTAAAATAATTATTTTTATTTTGAGCATTGATCGGTGTTTTACNTGCATGTATGTCTGTTTGAGGGTGTCGGATCTCGTGGAACTGAAGTTATGGACAGTTGTAANTTGCCGTGTCGGGGCTTACATGGAATTGAACCTGGGTCCTCTGGAAGAAACAGTCAATGTTCTTGACCACTGCGCCATCTCTCCAGCCCTGCAAGCACTCTTCATTTAGGTCTCCAGCCCTATTTTAATTTGTGTGTGTGTGTGTGTGTGTGTGTGTGTGTGGAAACATGGTATTATACACCTCACCATTGTTAAATGTCTACAATGTTCTAGGTTTTTATTAAGTCTTAAGTTTTTACAAGCCCTCTATGTTCTATTCTTAGTAGATAATAAAATCCTGGCTAAAGCTAGACTCCAAAAACCTTCTTAATTAACCACTGCTTGTGAAAAGAAGCTCTAGGGAGATGAAATTATTGACATGAGTATAACTTGAGGCTAAAGTTTTCGTGAAAACAAAGGTCCTTGCCTAACATTTACAACTGTCCCCTCTGTTCCCAGTCTTGGACCTGTTAAAGTGCCTCCAGAGATTTCCCATAGAAACATGTGATCATCACAAGCTTAAGGCTATTGCCTGTGAGACGCATGCAGTCATCTCAAAACCTTGCCTGCTAATCAGTTGTCTTAGGAAACAGCTCCAACCTGGATCAGTTGTTCCTTTCAGTATATAAAACCATAATCCTATTGTTTAACAAAAGAACGAACTCTAATTTGACTCTAGCAGATTGCCTTCAAAGATAACATCGGCATCCCCACTGTTTGCTTGTCTGCTTGCTTGTTTTTTGAGACAGTGCTTCAGAGAGCTTGCCTTGCTTGAACTTGCTAAGCAGACAAGGATGATCTTGAACTTCTGTTCTTCCTGCCTCTTCCTCCTGAGTGCTGAGATCACTGGTTTGTACCACCAAGNTCAGTTTATGCTGTGCTGGGGATTGAACTCAGGGCTTCATACATACAACTGAGCCACATCCTCACACCTTTTTTTATAACATACATTTTAACCTCTCCATTTTAGGGACTTTTGGTTTTCCAGGACTTACTTTCAAAGTTTTAATGTTTTGTTTTTTTTAGAGTACTAACTTTTCCCTCTCTTCTTTACTGTTATTTCATTCTAGTTCTTTTTGAGGTGGTATCCTTGCTGCTGATTGGCTAGATTGGTGAGAATGTTTAGGAAAGAAGAAAAAAATAATATTTAATCTTATTACTTAAGTATTTCCAACCAGTCGGTTCAACATGGTCTTTAACATGCCACAAGTTCACAAGTTCTGGTGTCCTGAGGTCTTTAGGTTCCAAGATGAAGGCACCAGAGCCTCCTGTTTATGCTCCTGTGTGTTGACCTTTGTCTTTCTATATCCATATATATGTATATATTGAACTGGAGCTTCCCCTTTGTGCTGGATAGTTTTATGTCAACTTGACACAAACTAAAGTCATTTGAGAAGCAAGAAACTCAATTGAGAAAATGCCTCCATAAGGTCCAGCTGTAAGGCATTTTATTANTTAGTGATTAATGGGGGAGGGCGTAGCCCATTGTGGGTGGTGCCATCCCTTGGGCTGTGGTCCTGGATTCTGTAAGAAAGCAAGCTGAACAAGCCATGGGAAGCAAGCACCCCTCCATGGCCTCTGTATCAGCTCCTGCCCTCAGGATCCTGCCTTACATGAGCTCCTGTCCATCACTGCTTTTGATGGTGAATGGTATACGGAACTAAGAGAGAAATAAGCCCTTTCCTCCCCAAGTTGATTTTGGTCATGGTGTTTCATCATAGCAACAGATACCCTGACTAAGACACCTTTCCTCCCTCATCTATGTTCTGACATCTCTTCCTCCTGCATCACGGAAGTCTCTTCATTCCTCTGCCTGGACTACCAGGCCTCCAAGCACTACCACTGAGAACACTGCCAACCTCCTAGCTTACCACCCTGCTACAGCCCCCTTCTTGTAGCTTTCCCTCACAGTCTGATTAATCCTTTTCTTTGTAAACTTCATCCTGTCATTCCCCGGCTTGAAATCCTCCAGGGACCTCGTAAACTCCAGGGTAAAATTCGCCCTCTTTGTGACCTGACCCTGAATGCCTTCCCAGAGTTTGCCTTGATGGGACTTTGGCTCTGATTAAGACTGAGTCTGAGGCAGTGCCTAGAGGGCTCATGGTTTTTCTCACATCTCCAGCATAGACATACACTCTCTTCTGAGCCAGGAATGCCCTTCCTGTCTAGATTAGCATCACCTCATCACTATTCAGTCCAGCCACCACCCACTTCCGGGCACCCTCTTTTCTCCTCNCATGGTCCACAGTCATGGCTGTTCCTCCTCTGAGCTCCCAGAGAACCTTCCAGTTCTCCTAGTCCAGGACACTCCAACACAAAGGAATTCTCTTTCCTTCTGTCTGCCTTCTACAGCATCGTTCTAGATCCTTCTCCTGGGTATGTGCTCAGAAATGAGAGAAAAGATGGATAGATTCTGCTATATGGAGAATCTATCTGTCCTTCAGTCACATGTCAGCTGGTCTGGGGATAGTCACTGAGGTGAAGTTTTAATGTCTTAGCAATAGTCCCTGAGTCTACGTTTGCCATCTACTGCAGCTGAGCTGTGCCCATATTCACTCCCACACCCCAGAAAAAAATTCACATTTCAATTCCCTAGAGCCTCCTGTGATGATACTGGAGATGAGGCCTCCCTTTGGAAACTAATTAAACTTGAATGAAGTCATGAGGGTGGAGTCTGGTTTGACAGGACCCATGCTCTTGGAAGATGAAATAGCAGCCAAGTCTCTGATACCATTTGGATATCCAGTTCAACTCAATGATGCTATTAATCAAAGTGAGCAAAGATCCCAAGGCTAAGGGTACAGTTCGCTAACACTGCCCTTCATGTTAGCTGACGATTGCAAGTCCTAGGTCCCCAGGTTACCCATAACTTGTGTCCACCTTGGCTACAAATCTGTGACCCCCTTCAGTCATTTTCTAGATCTGTTCATATAACTAAGGGAAGATTTGACTTACTATTGTCAATAATTACAAAGGACATTTTAGTCATATGAAAAAGTACAGAGAACGTCCAGAAAGATTCCTAAAGCAGGAACTGTCCCTGTGGAGTTAGGGTACACCACTCTCTCGACACATGGACACATTCAACAATCTGGAAGTTTCTTGAACCCCATATTTGAGGGATGTCTATGGAGGCTTCATTATATAGACAGGATCAAATGACGTTAGGACACAGAGACTGTGGCCAGCTGCTGGGGCCAGCTTGGAGTCTTACACAATCACAGGAGATGGAACATGCAGCTTTGTTAGGCTTTAATTCAATTTTTGCTCTTTTCTGTCTCCAAGGATGGGGAGTAGACTGGAAGTTCTATGCTTCTAACCATGCCTTGGTCTTTCTGGTGCCTAACTTCCATGAAGAATCTGTGAGAACAACTGATATGCTCCTCAACCAGGAAGCTTCAAGGCAGCAACCCGGCATCTGGGAGAGAAGGCACAGCCGCAGCCCTGGAAAGAAAAGCAGGCAAAACCTAGGGAGGCCTGCTTAGCCCCTGATCAACCTAAAGGTGTCCATGCAGGTTTTTTATTTCTCTCACCTTCCAGTAAGGAGTAAAATTTGCTGGTTCTGGGAACATAGGGTTTGAAAAAAAAAGAAGCACTTTGGAAAATGTGCTATGATCTCAGATGCCTCTAATTGATGAGTTCCTGACTCCACTGTGGTCCAGCAGACTAGGAAGATGTGACAAGGAATTCAAACCCTCCCTAAGGGAAGACGCCCACTACATGCCTAACAAAGTTGCATGTTCCATCTCCTGTGATTGTGTAAGACTCCAAGCTGGCCCCAGCAGCTGGCCACAGTCTCTGTGTCCTGACGTCATTTCTGCTCCACACTGCTCTTCACTCTAACTCAGCCAGGAAAAAAAAAAAAAGTATCAGTTCTCAACTTCCAAGGGTGAATGGACACAAGGAATAACAGGAAATGAGTTTCTGTGGTTTGCATTTTTAACTACTCAGTGCCCACCTGGAATGTGTAGGGGGGGGGCCTTACAAGGAATAGAAGTCCTTTTGCCTACTGTCTTCTGTTTGACACTGTCCTGGCACAGAGGCAATATAGCCACTAAACATACTAGTGGTGGCTGATCTTGATCTCTCAACTTGATAGTATCTGGAATCAACTAGGAGACATGCCTCTGGGCAGGCCTGTGAGACCATTTAGGATGGATGAAGTGAGGAGAGAAGATCTTCCCTAGAGTAGGGTGACATCCTCCAGCAGTGACCCAGCTAAAGTAACCCAGGACTCACAGGGCCTGAGAGATCTGATCTGAAAGCCTCTTCCCTGGGGACTAGTTCTACCTAGCTGTGACTCCTGTGAACCACAAAAATGGCTAGCGTGGCAAGACATCCCTAAGGGTGCAATGGTGGTACTCGTATCTTGGTGGTAACCAACAGCTATCTAGTTGGACTCATGGCCCGCTCAACAGGAGGGAAAACATGCCTAGTACTGGAAACCTAGTCAGCTTCCCGGGGGCTAGTGAGGTCATGGATCTTAGAGGAAAACCTTATACCACCACTTTACTAAACCAGTGTAATTCCTAAACTGTATTCCAAAACTTATCCTTATACCCATAGATAAGTATAGCTCTCATGCCTCATCAGAGAAACACACACACACACACACACATGCACACACACATGTACACACACATGCACACACACATGCACACACACACTCTATCAGTTCTGGTCCTCTAACAACCCTGACCAGCATGATACTATTTGAAGAGAAATAAACCAGATCTCTTGAAGACAGGAAAAATCATTGGGCCTTTTCTTGAGGAAGATGGTAAAATCAAGGAGCTGTTCAAAGCAGAGCCATTAAAAATAGCCAAAGCTTGTGGCTATTTTGACTTCTTGTCTAGGAAGTCACCTTCTCAGCACAATGTCCACTTGCTGCTTTGGAATAAGGAGTCCTCAAGCACCAGGACTGTCTGCAAGAAGATTGTATTAGCTACTTCGCTCATTACTGTGGTCAAATACTTAACAGAAAGCAGCTCNAGGGAGGAAGGGTATATTTTGGCTTGGTTTAAGAAGGGTGCAGTCTGTCATGGGGAGGAAGGGTTGNTGGCAGGAGTGTGAGGCAGTGGTCACATTGTGTCAGCAGTGAGAAGCAGAGAGCAGACAGGAAGTAGGNCCAGGGTATGAAGGCTCAAGGCCTGCCCTTAATGAGTACTTCCTCCCACCAGGCTCTACCTCCTAAAGGTTCCACAACCTTCCCAAATAGCACCACTAGCTGGGGACCACATGTTCAAACACTTGAGCATATGGGGGTCATTTCACATTCAGAGCACTACAATAGTCATGACCAGATACAGTCCCTTGTCCTTGAATAGGACTGGATGGGAATAAACTTCTTTCCTGGATAACTTACCCAGTTTGTGGTACTGTGTTATTATCAATAGAGAGTGGGCTAGGATGTACTAGGGGCATATGAGAAGGCAGAACTCCTCAAAGTCTACTACCTATCAATAGTCTCAGATAAATNCAGTAAGCCTGAGTCAGAGAACAGTCCTAATTGCACATATAGCTAATTAAGTGGCTGCTACACTGAATAGGAGTTTTTTACTAATTTGGATTGCAAATCCAAAATTAGGTAGGCTTAGTTGATGCTCCTCCTTGTGTGCATAGGAAGGGGATCCATTCTTTTAAAAATATCTTTGTGCGTATGTGTGTGTCTGTAGGTATGTGCACATGAGTACAGGTGCCTGCAGAGGCCAGAGGTGTCAGATCCCTCTGGAGCTGGAGTCCAGGCAGTTGTGAGCCACCTGGGTTGGTGCTGCAAGAGCAGTAAGTGTTCTTAACTAACACCTGAGTGATCTCTCTAGCCCCAGTAAATACTTCAAAAAAATTCCATGGGGTAGGACACTAGCCCACACTAGCCCACTAGCCCATGGGAAAGGACACTAGCCCATTCAAGCATAGTCCTTGCCCTTCTCTCCCATTCCCTTTGCCTTGCTAAAAACTGTTAGATTACATTCCCAAAGCTAGCCACCAAGGTCTATTCCCTTATTCGGCCACTTCCTCCCTCTGAGGCTGACTACCAAAGTCCAGCTGTCAAAGTATTGAAGTCCAGCAATCAAAAGCCCCCTTTGGCTTACCTAATTAACATGCCCAATTAAAATTAAACACCTCATCCCAACCTGGGGTTTCCCCTTTAACCTTTATAAACCACCATTTTCCTATGTGCCACAGCTGTCTCCTCTCTATCCAGAGGCAGTCCTTTGTCCCTCAGGGACAAATACCCCTGGTCCTCTACCCTTGTTCCCTTCCCCTTCCCCCTCTTCCTCTGTCTCCTGTCTTTGTCCCTTATCCCTGCCCTTTGTCCCTCTGGGGCAAACAAATCTCCTTTGTGCAGAGAATTTGGTCTGAGAACTTGATCTTGGGGGTCCTGAGCTGACACTTTTCCTTTCAGTAGGGAGGACAACTATTACCTTCAAGCAGTTTTAGGTTCACAGAAAGATTTTTGCAGCAAGTACAGTTTCCATACCTCCTACCCCATACACACACAGCTCCAGACATTACCAGTATCCTCTACCAGAGGGATNCNGTTGTCACCAATTACACTGCCACATCAGAGTCCACCCTTGACCTCAAACAGGCCNTGGGTCTGAACAAATGTGTAATGACTTTGTCATGACATTCTCATTCAGAGAATTTCCNCTGCCCCAAGTTTTCTTTGTTANAACTTTTCACCCCTCGCTCATCTTGAATTCTTTCTGTCTCCACACCTTTGTGTTCTCCAGGATGTCATGTATTGAACCCCACACAGCCTTTTCAGGTGGCTTTGTTCATTCAGTGACATGCATTTAAGGTTCCTCGANGTCTCTTCAAGGCGTGACAGCGCATGCATTTTCAGTGCTGANTAACAGCCGTTGTGTGATGTTTGTGTGCTCATCCCGACACCCAAGGGCATTTTGGCTGCTCCCATGTTCTGTATTGTGAATACAGCTGCTATAAATACCCACNTGAGCCGATATAAATAGCCATGTGCNGATTTCTGTGCAGATGTTAGTTTTCAACTCCTTTGAATAAATATTAGGATCTGAAAGTCACTGTCACCCAAGGGCACTTACTTTTCACATNTATTATCTNCTAGGAGNTTCATCATTTTCNACATTACAGTGGAGTTTGTGATCTATATAGAGTTGATTTTTGTGAAGGGTGTGAGTCTGGGGTGGTTATGTTAATTTTTCTCTCAGCATGTGGCTCTCCACTGCTCCAGCACACACTGTGGGAAAGGCCACCCCGTGTCCCCTGTCCTGCTTGTGATCCTTTGATGTGGTTGTCTTTTCTGACCCATTGGTGTACTTGCCTATTTTCCACCAGAAAGGAATACGGTGGAGAGTGGTGATCCGGCCGTGGATCTCTGGCCCCTGTGCACATGCTTGCAGACACCGGCACCTGAGCACACACATTTTCATCTAACCCCTTAGTGTTAGCTACATCTTCACCCCCACTCCCCAAAGCAGCCATATCCAAATCCCAAGCTTCGGGGAAATCTGTTGGTCTTTTAACTTCAGGCTTAGTTTTCACTCTTCTCATGTTTGCTGGGTCATGTGACACTTATACATCATTTCCATTTCTNGAAATGCTGTGTTTCTGCCCTACCCCTACTGGCTCATTCTTACAACTATATGCNTATGAACGATTTGCATTATTCTTGTTCGGCTAGGGTTTGGGGAGTCAGTAAAAGAAGATGCATATGTCTAGTCTACTACTTATAGCTTTGAGTTATTGTCTTGATATTATTTAATTTTCTTGTAATATATATATATATATTTGTGTGTGTGGTATATGTGTGTGTGTACGTGTTCTCATATATGTATATGCACATGTTTGGGGGAGTGCGTGTGTGTATGTGTGCATGCATGCATGCTTTGTGTGTGTTTGTGGCCAAAATTTATGTTANGGGTCTTCCTCTTTATTTATGGAGGCAGGGTCTCTTGCTGAATCCAGAGATCATCAATTCTGGCTAGTCTAGCCTGCCAGCTTTTCCCTGGGAGCCCCNGTCTCTGTCTTCTGACTGATGGAATCACCGGCAGCTGCCATGTTCGCCCAGGGGATCTGAACTCTGGTGCTCATGGTTGCACGGCAAGAACTCTATCTATGGAGTCATCTCTCCAGGACTCATCTTGATAATCTTAATCCACGTGTGTGCTTTATTACTCCTCAGTAAATATTAGTGGGGTAGAATTAAGTTCTCCTGAGCTTTCTTGAGATGAGTTTTCCTTTCACGACACTGCCTTTGCCTTGTGCGTTCCTTGGTAATCTCATTACTCAGGCTTCTAAGACCCCCAAGCCCGTGTTCCCCTGGGCACCTCTAGATTCAACACATATGCATATGTGGACTTTCTGATCCTGTCAGAGTTAGACTCTTGCTGTAGTTTGGTATGATTTAATTGTATCCATNAAAGGTCTATGTGCTAGGAGTATTACACATCCCCTCCCCCAGCTACGCAGTGCTAAGATAATGGAATCTCATCACAGAAGGTATGCTGANTTGGGTGAGATAGCCTCCATATTCTCAGACATCCAAATACTTGGTACCCAGATGGTGATACTGTTTGGGTAGGTTTAGGAGGTGTGGTCTTCCTGGAGGAAGTGTGTCACTGGGGGTGGGCTTTGAGTTTTCAAAAACCATGTGCTGTTTATAGTGTGCTAGCTGCCGCCTGTGGCTAGAGATGTGAGCTCTCTCTCTCTCAGCTGTTCCTGCTGCNGTGCTCAGGCATGCTGAAATGCTTCCACACCTTGATGGTGATGGACTCTTACCCTCTGGAACCTTAAGCCCAAAATAAACCCTTCCTTCTAGAAATGTCCTTGGTTACAGTGTTTGTTTCAGTAATANAAAAGTAATGAATACAGAAGGTAACTAGGTCTTCNGCCCCATCCACAGAAAGGATTAATGCATGCCTCCCGGAACCGAATTANTTCCTACAGGAATGGATTGTCGAAANGGAACTTTGCACCTCTCCAGAACACTTCTCTGCATGTGCCATTTGCCATTCTTGTCTGAGCTGCCACCACGGTGATGTGATTTTCTGTGCTCTCATGCCAGAGCTAAGTAGAAGTCATTCCATGCTCTTGAACCTCCTGAACTGTGAGCCTAATAAACCAAACTGTCCAGACTCTGATTCGTTGTAACAACAAGAGAAAATGGATCAACACAAGTCTTTTTGTTGTTATTAACTTTGATGTGGATTGANTAGTTACCAAAACTATACCCACAGTCCTGATTCCTAGGCACTGTTAGGTTTGGCCAGCTGTAAACCACAACCAAAGTCCTCAAATCNGCAAAATTCCTGAGATAGCCAGACCCTAAGGCAGGCGAACCTTCTGAAACAGGAAGAGAATTTCATGAAAGGACCCTCTACTCTATGAAGCATGGAATAGCATAACCTGGATTCTGACTTGGTCAGGCTTTCATCTTGCCTCTGCATTCTAAATGTTACAGGAGACATTTCCAGAATTATGATCTATTTCTAAGCATGTTATAGCCTACAGAAGGTTTTTAAGAAAAGGTTTGACACTATTTGTTGTGGGAGAGATTTTGTTTTGCCCCATTGATCCTCCTACTCCAAATAATTTTCGGGAAGAGTGGCTGATTTGATTCCCCTTGCAAAGAGGAAAGACCGAAGAGAAAATAAAAACTCTTTAGAATTCTTTGGAGGAGCAACATGGAATTAGAGACGGAAAACGAGGCACCAGTGGCAGGCTGTTTACCTCCAGTGAGCACCACGTGGGGGATGCCTTGACCACAGAAGTGGTCACACCGGAAAGAGTGCCGACTCTCTTTGACTCTCTTTTTCAAATGTGATGTATTTTCCACAGAACTTGAATCTGCTCTTTGCTTGGACTGCCTGTGGCCACTCAGTTACTGGAAACCTGCTGTGCCAGTTCTCTGCTAAGTGGCTTTGGCAAGGCCTCCGCTGGCATTTAATCACCATAAGAAGCCTCCAGAGACTTTATTAGATGTAGGAAGGATTACAGAGATGTTAGCCTGAGCTGGATGAAGTCCAGTGCAGCTGCAGTGTNCTTTAAGTGTAGAATGATGTTAAGCTAGCTGAAAAGCATCCTGGGATTTAGTCTTAAATCATATTACTAAAGATCCTGAGTATCCCATAATTCACAGTATTCTTGGAAACTATTATGTAAATCCTACTTTCCCATTCAATATATTATGATTTCAGAATGCTTAATCTGCATTCATGGCTAAATGTCAATGTATATACTCTTATCTCTCTCACTGGAGAAATTCCTCTACTTCACAAAGTTTCTTTGGCAGCTATTTAAATATGACAGTGTAAACACCCTAGGGTCTCTAGTTAAAGGAATATATTGAATATTTTTGTTAAGTGAATATCCATTTAGTGTTTTGATATTTTATGCATTACAAGAATTAAGCCTTGGCTTCTTCTGAAGTGTGTAATTTGGCTCACTTACCAGACTTATTTCACCTTCTAAAATGTATGTCATAGTTTGAATCCGGTGTCCCCTGCAGGTTCATGTTTTGATTGCTTAGTCCCTAGCCTTATGGCACTGTTTAGACATCTGTGGGTCACAGAGGAGGTACGGTCTGGCTGACCGAAACAGATCACTATGAGTTTGCCTTTGAAGTTGTGCTTGCTTTTGATTCTGGCCTATTTTCGCTGCCTCTTCGTCTACAGCCGTGTTAACACGCTGCTGCCCTATGCTCACGCTGCTGTGGACCAAACCCCTGTTTTTCCTTTCCCTCTAGGAAGGACTCTGACTCTCTGAAAACATGAGCCCAAAACACCTGTCTTTTCTTGAGTTGTTTCTGTTTGGCATTTTGTCACATTGATGGGAAAAGAAAGAAGCAGAAAATAGTCCTGTCTAGATAGAGTTTCTATTGTTGTGAAGAGACAACATGACCACTGCAGCTCTTATAAAGGAAAACATTTCACTGAGGTGGCAGCTTATAGTTTCAGAGGTTCAGTCCATTATCATCATGGTGGGACATGGCAGTGTGCAGGCAGACATGGTGCTGGAGAGGTAGCTGAAGTATCTTGCAGGCAACAGGAAGTAGTCTGTCTCACTGGGCATGGCTTGAGCATATATGAGACCTCAAAGCCTGCCTCCACAGTGACACACTTCCACCAACAAGGCCACACCTCCCAATAATACCATTCTCTTTGGGGGACATTTTCTTTCAAACCACCACAAAGAGGCTGGCAGATCTCTGTGAGTTTGAAGCCAGCCTAGTTTACACAGTGAGTTGTAGGTCTGTCAAGGAAAACTCTGTTTCAAAATAATAAAAGTGGAGGCTGGCTGTTGATCCAGTTGGCAGCATAACTTGGCATTATTCATGTGGCATTGCTTTGCAGGCAAGCAGAATGTAAGATTCATCAGGTCATGGAGGCTTATACCCAGATTTAAGAAGCAAAGCCTGGTGAGTTTCAATTGTTTGCATCAAGCCCTTAAATAGGCTACATATGAATTTTTTAGAGCGAATCCAAATTGTAATGGAGACCACAGGATGTTGGAGATGTCAGGAATACAGGGTATATGCAGAGGAAAGCTGNAGGCACCAAGTGGAGTTGGCTCAAGAAGGGGGCCAAGTATGCTTTGAGTTGCAGAGCTGCTCCAGCCTGTTGGAGTCCAGATGATGCCACCACATGCTCAAATCCTGGGCTGCAGCTACNGAATCGAATGTTTTCCACGCTGTGTTTAAGTCTTGCCTTGGTCCAAAGTTTCCTTGCTATACTCCTTTACTTCCCTTTTGGAGTCCAAATGTTTACTCTGGGCCATTGCAAACTGGAATTATGTAGCTTCCTTTTTTAATTACAGGGGCTCGCAGCTGAGAGATTGCCTGGAGATTCAGTAAGCTCTTGGAACTCTGGACTTTTGAAGAGTGTTGGGACTGTTAACACTATGAGGATTAAAAAGTTATTATGTTTTAATTGTATGTGTATTATATTTTAACTCTGTGTGTGTGTGTATGTGTGTGTGTGTACACAGGTGCACACAACAGCCAGGAGAGGGTAGCAGATTCCCTGGAGCTAAAGTCACACACAGTTGTAATACACCTGACATAGGTGCTGGGAACTGAACTCCCATCCTCTATAAGAGCAGGAAGTGTTATGATACATGCACATGGGGGACCCCGGCTGGCCAGGGTATCCAGCATGTACAGGGAAACATGCTGGCATGCTGGGCAGATGCAGTGGCAGGCGACAGGTGAGACACACCATGCAGTCATGGTGGGGCTGGCAGACAGAGAAATAAGTAGGAGGAGAAATCTGACAGAGAGAGAGAAAGAGAGGGAGGGAGAGAGGAGAATGAGGGAGAAAGAAAGGGACACGTGCCTGGGACCAGAAACCAGGCCACCAGACAGAAGCGGTGAAAGTAAGATACACAGACGGAAAGAAAGGTAAAAGGCCCCGAGGCAAAATGTAGATGAAGAGAAACAGGTTAAATATGTTATAAGAGCTAGCAAGAAATGAGCATAAGATAAGGCTGAGCATTCATAACTAATATTAAGTCTCCGAGTCATGATTTGGGAGCTGGTTGGTAGCTCAAAAGAGAAAGCCTGTTACATTGGACTAATGCATTATGGGATGGACATAGATCTTTTGGGGCCAGGAGTCAAATGTTTTAAGTATTTGTTTCCTACCTCAGGAAGCTATTTTGGAGACTGTAGGGCCTTCACAGGATAGCATCCAGCTGGCTGAGATAGGTCACCACAGGCATGCCTTTGAAGGCTATACCTACTTCAGGCTCCAGCCTGCTTTCCCTGCCTACTGGTCAGCGGCTGTGAAAACAAGTTACACCACACGGTCCACCACCAAGGACTGGGGACGCTTTGCCATGATGGACTATGACCTTCTGAACCCGTGAGCCAATATAAACCTTTCTTAAGTTGTTTCTGTCGTGTATTTCCTCGTAGTAAAAGTAAATAGTGCAGCAGTGAGGCAAATGCACTACATTTGCCTGTAACTAATGTCTACTCCCAGGAGGTGGCAGTGCTTTCGATATTGACGGTTCTTCCTTCTGAAATCACATTTTAAAATATTTCATTTTCAAAATAAGAGAATCAGTATTTTTTTTTCCCTTTTTGAGACAAGATCTCATGTAGCAGCCCAGACTGTGTAGCAGATGACCTTGAACTTCTGATCCTCTGAGCACCATCCTGGGGTTACAAGTGTGTGTCACCAGGCTCAGTTTACACAGTGCTGGAGATGGCAGCCAGGGTTCTGTGTGCACTGGGCAAGCATTGAGCTATGTCCACAGCCTCGTTGANTGTAGGAATTGGCATTTTCAGCTTAACCTCCTTATCAACATATTCCAGTGCTTGTTTATGTTGATTTTTCTTCAGTTCTGTTGGGGCTCTAATCCTCTGCATGATACTTTCCTATGCCACAAAACAAGTGGCTGTACTCTTATTACCTTAAAACAACAAACTTACTGAGTGACAGGTGAGGAGTTCCCCAGTCTCCAACCACACAAACATACTGGTGAAGTTCATTTCTCAAACTCAGAACATAGGTTCTGGAAATTATCCTGAGGGCATACAGCAAATAAAGAAGAATTTATTCAAGAAAAAACGAGTAAAACTTGTTTAGAACAGCGGGNGTCTCTGGCATTGAACCCTGATTCCCATCCTCTCCACTCCCAGTTCACTGTGCCAGAAACTCCACCCTCAACAGTGATGGACAGGCTGCCGGAAGTCTCCATCCCACCTTCTCAGCTACTCGCTCAAGTTCAGGTGGGTCCAGTGAGAAGGCCAAATGCTCTCGCCTTTACCCAGCATCCACCTAAAGGGTTAAGATTCCATACTAGGAAANTCACACTGAATACAAAGGCTCCGGTCATCTGTGCCCCAGCTCTGTTTGTAGGGAGGAGATCTCATGATGGGAGGCNAGCCAAGGAGGCCAGAGGCTAACACTTCTATCCTGTCATTTGCTTGAAGTGGGTGCTACTGCAAGAAAAGCAGGCCACTTCCACATCTGCAGCTCCAGGCTTGTGGCTTAGAGATTTCATTAAGGGGAGAGACAAAGTGCCTAGCTTTCCCTCAGAGGACCCAACTTAATTCAAAACAGACTGTGAGGAGGTTAAAGTCCCAGCAGCAACTGGAGGTCTGGGTTGTAAGTAATTAACATGAGTGTGTTAGCTTCATCAGTTTACCAGAGAGAATCAGAGAGGGAGCTGAGAAGAGCATTCTCTTTGTCAGGATAAACCACCGGCATCAAAACTTACCCTTGCAAAGGTTGGATNAGACTGTGACGAGGTTTCTAACCGCGAGCATTTTTAGAGAACCATAGAGCGATACACAGAATTGTTGTGTGATATTTTGATCACATTCTGACGATAAAGTTTGCTTTGAGTCAGACGGCAGAGCTAGTCACTAGCTGACCAAAATTAACCATAGAGGTTTTGGAGGACTGAGGACAGATAGGAGACAGGAAGTAGTAAGATGGGGCAGAGAGAGGATCTCAGCCCTTCTGGATGGAGGAATGGGAGAGATAGGAGGTCACTGGTGGCTTCTCCGTCGCTTCTCTGATCATTTGGGGTTCTTACCCAGATATCTGACTCTCAANTTTTTATTGATAAATAATAATTAGATAAAGGTATCACAGAATTAGTGGAGCCTAACAGATGGGTGTGGTCGAGGAAAGAGACTGCCAAAGAAACCCAGCAAAAATAGCTCTCCTCTCAGGAAGAATAGGAACAAGCCCAAGGCCATGCGTCTGAGGAAAAACCAGAAGCTTCATGTTTCAAGGAGACATGGGCCCGTCAAAATCCCTGCATGGATAGGGAGGAACTTATGAAGCAGAGGAGCCTCTGGCATTGCTGGTTGCTCTGTGGGAGGAAGAATCAGTGTTCCTCCGGGTGTGTGGCTTCTGGTAGGTTGTCCCTGCTCTATACATGGCCCTACACTCACACATATACTGGAGCATGAAGCTAGGAGACTGCTCTGTCCTTCCAAACTCACAGTGAAATTTCTCCAATCATGCTTTAAAGAGGGGAATGAGCCATGTGGGCTCCACCTTCACAATGGGGTTATTTCTTCCTAAATAAGCATGAAGCCAAAGTTCTGGCTCCCACCTGTCATCTCAGTGCCTGAGAGGCTGAGGCAGCAGATTACCATGTCTGTGAAGAGATGGAAACTTGCCTCAAAATTTAAAAAAGAAAAGAAAAGAAAAAGAAAAAGATAACCACATTGAGTAACAGTAGTAGCAACAGCAGCAGCACAAAAGGCTTAAGAAGTCGAGCTTAGCCTTTTTCTCCTACTGAGTGAGTATACAGAGTGCTTCATCGCATGTGAGGATACANAGCATCCCTTCCAGAGGGCACAGCAACAAAATGCCATGTGCTGTTAGCTCCCTGAGAAGGTGGCTCTGGACATAGGGTTGCCCCTGCCACATCTTAAGTGTCCTTCAAGAACTTATCTGGAGAAGGGCTAGCACCCTTAACTCTGAAACAGGGAGGGAAAAGAAGATTAAAAAAAAAAATCCCAAGAGTAAAAGCATTGTGTTCTTAGAAACAGCAAGAGGGTGAACCACAGATTACAGTTGTTTATACCACACACAATGTGAAAGTGCTTAAGTGAGAAACAGAAGCGGCATTTCAGCCATGATGGGAGCTCCAGCTAACTATCTCAGCTTCCCCAGGGGGTTTTCTGCAGAATGCTATGAGCACTTGGTCTGATGATGATCTCATTGATCCTACTTCTTCTTTTGCTTGGAAGCCTCATCCAAGGAGAAACTCTGCCTGGGACATTCTTTGTTAGGAACTCCAGCTGGCTGTCCTTGGTTGATTTCTGATGGATGTTTTGAGTAGCTGATTTGATGATCTCTCTCTCTCTCTCTCTCTCTCTCTCTCTCTCTCTCTTTCTCTTTTTTCTCTCTCTCCACTACTTTATTTTAGCTTGCAGTACACTTAATAAACTCATTCACTCAAAATGCAAACTATGGCTGTCGTCCATTCTCCGACCACACAGAACAAGTGTTCATGGAGCTGGACTTCATGGTGTTTCAGAAGCTCATGGTAGGGAGTGGGGGTTGTAAAAGATGCTAGGAATTAGCCACTGTGGGGGTTGGAAGGAAAACAGATATGAACGAAGACCCCATGAGCATGCCACACACAGGAACACAGAGTTAAATAGTGGCTGTGTCACCAGTGATCCAGCCAGGGCCCCTTTGTCCTTCTTGGGTAGATATCACCATAAGCATCAGCAGCGGTTGTAGCACTGGGCCCAGGGCTTGTGAATGAAACTGGAAAACGTGGANGCTNACAGCCTTGAGAACTAGAGACTCGTGTCTAGGTGCTCAGAGGCTTATTGGTCTGGGCTTTGGTTGCCAATGGGTGCCTGGCGCTTGGCAATGTTAGCAGCAGTCAATAGCAGTTAGTGCCACCAGTCACAGCTCCTAACCTGGGGTGTNAGGGCCCTTGGCCTCCAAGGCTTAGCAGCTCCCTAGCGTTCTTCCAAGATCACGATCCAAGGCTTGCGATCTGTTTCGACTTTGGATCTCTACAGCCTTCTGCCTTCTGCAGTCTTGGGCCACCTTCCTCATTGCGTGCTCTCCCAGCCTTTGTCATCTCCACCAACT
>LZPO01017628.1:50623-65443 GCA_001675575.1 Neotoma lepida | reverse complement strand
CACACACACACACACACACACACACACACACACACACACACACACGTCATTTCTGCACTCTCCTATACCTTAGCCACTTCTTTAAATGGTAATGTTAGTGAATTCCAAAAGTCAGTGCTTATTTTCCATATTCTGCCAATTAATTGTGGTTTGGGGATAATCCATTCCAAGTCCCTTGTTTATAAAGTANGGCATCAGCTAATCTTTGTTCAAGGTAATTCATTCCAAACNTTGGATCAATTACACCTATTATAGCTGAGGGTTAGCTCAGTCTTCCAGTTAAAAATCAATAGTGCTGTTTGTTTCCCTCAGGGCATGATTACTGGAAGGAACTGTTTGTTTCCTGTTTGAAGACAGGATCTTACTCTGTAGCCCTGGCTGGTCTGGAGCTGGTCTTGAACTCATAGTGATCTGCCTGCCTCTGTCTCCTAAATGCTGGAATAAAAGGTCTGCACCACCACATCTGGCTCTGGGAATAACTGTACTACTGTGAGGTGCAGGCTCTCCACAGGACATGGTGACGTAGATATCCTGGGGAGTGAAAAGGGTCAGGCTTGAAGGAACCCTGTCATCAGTTGGTGGGTGACAGGCAGGAGCAGTCTGGGGTCTGCTTTCCTCTGTTATTGCAGCCAGAGGCCATAGGAAGAAGGACTCACTGTTATTTGGAAGCCCCGAGCCTTCCCCCTCTTCCCAGCAGTCTACACTGGGCCACCATCATCTGGAATGTCTGAAGTTTATTTGGAAGCCAGAAGCACCTTCCACTGCTTCTAAAGCAGGTTACTTCCACAGGCAACAGCACATCCAAAATAAAAAACACAAAAAACAAATAAACAATTGGCCATTGTATAAACAGGCATTTTCATAACCAAGGCTTCTGGCTATCAAATTAATCTCTGGTGGCCTCTGCCTCACAAACCACTCTCTCAAAGGGGCAAAGAGGTAGTGTACACTGAACGGAAGAGCTGGCCATATGGACCAGTATGTGTAGGTCAAGATGGCCAACGCTGGACATGGGGACAGGGGCGGCAAAATAATTGCTGGCACTGGATNTGTGAGGGTCCCCAAAGTGATGTGATCTTTTATAGACCTCTTTTATATACCTGTTGGTGGCAGAANGGGTCTTTTGTGTGATTCTCTNTAAAGACAGCCTTGATGTTGGAAAAGAATGCCTTCACCTTTTGTGTTTGTCAGCTAGCCTGTTTAGGTGCNTTTGTGCTTATCTTGTGGCCTGTGTGCCTGTCTACGTGTGTGCCTGTATGTGTACCCAGGTGTCTGCTGGTGTCTGCCTNCCTAGTGGCTGGTGTGCCAGTAAATACAGTTTTTCTTATCTGCCGATGACTCCTTGAATTCTCTCTAATCTCTAGCTATCCACAACCCTCTTCTGTTCCTGGGGTTACAGACTGAACCTCACAGGCACACCCTGAAAGGACCAGTNCCAGCACAAGACANCTCAAGACCAAGTTCTCAGNACAAGATTTATTTGCCACAGANGGACAGAGGGCAGGGAATAAACAGCAAAGATAGGAGATAGAGGATGAAGGTGAAGGAGGAACGGAACAAGGGAGAGGGGGAAGGTGTATTTGTCCCAGAGGNACTAAGGACTGCCTCTGGGTAGAGAAGAGACAGATGTGACCCATAGGCAAATAGCAATTTATAAAGGCACCAGGGGTGGGGTAGGGCTGGAGAGGTGGCTCAGTGGTTAAGATCACTGGCTGCTCTTGCAGAGGATCTGGGTTCAATTCCCAGCACTCACTTGGCAGCTCACAACTGTCTGTAACTCCAGTTCCAGGGGACCCGGCATCCATGACAAAACACCAATGCACATTAAAAAAAAAAGAAAGAAAGAAAGAAAAAGAAAAATTGAAAAGGTACAAGGGGAAATCCCGTGTTAGAATGAGTTGGTTAATTTTAATTGGGCACATTAACTAGGGCAGCCAAAAGGGGCTTTTGATTGCTGGACTTCAATGCCTTGACAGCTGTACCTTGATAGTCAGTCTCAAGAGGAGGAAGTGGCCAAATAAGAGAATAGACCTTGGTGGCTAGCTTTAGGATTGTAATCTAATGGTTTTTAGCAAGGCAGAGGGAATGGGGGAGAAGGGCAAGGCCTACAGAGTCATGTTTGCCATGTTCGGGCTGGCTACAGCCCCTTCACACTCTTGTCNAGCAATGAGGATCTGGGCCAAACATTAAACATATGAACTAGGAAGTACAGGGGAGGAAAAAAACCACTTTCCTTTTATCCCTCTTTCTATTTCCTGTTGTCTAGGTCTCCTATAACAAAAGACAGATTTACAAGAGGAAGACAAACAAATATACTAATATGTATACTTCATATTGTGAGAAGAAATCCAGAGGGAAATGGACTCTNAAAGACGTAGCTTAGAACGCAGGCCTAATGGGATCCTCAACAGACAGCAGTGTGTCTCCAGGGGCAGTGAAAAATGGAAATACAAACATGGGAAACTAATTACCATGTGGTGTCCAGACTGCTAGGGGCTTTAAGTCATCTTGGGTGATGAATTTAGAGGGAAGCAGGGCCGACTTTTCAAAGCTCTACCTCACTCTAGGGGAAAGAAAAAAAGAGATTTCACGTGTGTTTCTCCTTAATTGCTTTCTTCTCAAAACAGTCCTTATGTCAAAGTGGCATATTTGGGGGGTGTATATTCTGCTGTTCTTTGAAAGCCTTTCAGGGCACTCATGCCTCTAGATGACAGAAGGCTTGGGACATGAGGCTTGGGACATGAAACACTGAAAGTGCCTGTTGGAGTACCTGCTTCCTCTCTCTGTTTGCAGCTTTCTCACCNATAAAACAAGAAAGCTGATCAAGACAAACTCTAAGAAATAGCCTTTCCACCTCTGACAGCCCACTCTGAAAGCTTTGGTGAGNCTTGCTGCTCCTCAAGTGGCTATGGGCAAGCAGCTGCAGCAACATCTAGGGGCTTCTCAGAGATGCAGAACACCAAGCCCTGNCCCAGCTCTGCTGATGGAACAGGAAGGTGAGCCCTTGGACTTAAGACCTGGCCTTTAAATTGAGGCTGGCCCTACACTCCCTGTAGTTGCTTCTCTGACGGATCCATTCTGCTTCTCTCGTTAGCCAGTAGATGTCACCAGAGAGCTGATAGCAGACTTGTGGAAGCGGAGGTAAACTTGTTGAAGTCAAGTTTGATTTGCTCCCTGCCTTTCAGAAATTCTCTTTTGCTCTCTGACCCGATGCCCTGTGAAACTATAGAGAATCGAGTCCCAATATGGATTTTAAAATTACCCACACTGCAGACACTTAGGTGCCTATCAATTTAGGAAAGAACTGAACCCAAGGGCCTCCGAGCAGACAACACACTTGGAATGATGTTAAAAAATTAAAATGTTGGTGTATTCTCTTTGTTTTTGTGTTTTAAGTCAGGATCTCATCAATCCCGGCTGGCTGAAGATAAAGTTGAAATTAACCTTGAACTTCGGATCCTCCTGACTCCTCTTCCTAGGGGCTGGTATCACCACTGATATGCCACTATCTTCACTATCTTCACCACTTCCATGCAGTGCTATGCTTGCTGGCAACACTCTAGCAACTAAGNTACATCTCCAACCCATGCATCCATCCATCTACTTATTTATTTGAAGTTTAGATAAAGTTATGTTGGATGTTTCTAGTAATGTCATCTAATGAACTACAACTCATTCTGGTCCTAGAATATTCAAGAAGGTATCTGTGTCATACTTTAGTTTTATTTTTTAAATAAGATTTATTTGTTTTGATGTGCATGGGTGTTTGGAATGCATTTATGTCCATTGTGTGTGTGCCTGGTACTCAAGACCAGAAGAGGGCACCAGATTCCCTGGACCTGGAGTTAAGGATGGCGGTGAGTTACCATGCAGCTGCAGGGAATTGAACCTGGGTCCTCTACAAGAGCAGCCAGTGCTCTCAACTGATGAGCCATCCCTCCAGCCTCCATGTTATACTTTCCCCACAATGATAATGGCCACCTCTCCAATAAGCCAGAATCTTCTGTGTTATTCAAACTGTATTATTTATATAACACTTTGGAGTTTGCAAACTACTTTCAAATGAACTTTTTTTAACCCTCATAACTAAGGGTGCATAGGATACATCCATTTATAAGAATAGCCCTNAAGTCATTGTTCATTCATNAATTTGTGGAAGCAACATCAGCATCTAGATCCTTCAATCCCACATTCCTGTCAAATAAAATTTTATAGGAGACATTGATTTGGCCTACGCCCAACAGCCGAACCAATATGGGATTTAATCACAGTAGCTGGCCTTTATTTAGTTCATTGCAGGAGACTCTGTAACCAGTTATCTAATTAAGCTGGAACCAATTAAATTGTCTCTCACAGTTCCATTTTCTATAAATGTCAGATTACGTTGTTGGTTGGAGTTCTCAGAATCTGCTCCGGTTTTGGAAGCAGCCTGATTCTTGAACCATTTTNGGCTTTGGTTTTTTCTTTTGCTTTCTTTCGTTTGGTTTTCCTTGCTCAAACTAATTTTGCTAAATGTAGGTCACAGGAATTTTCCTTTCACATTCTATAATCTTTCTATTGCACCAACAACCTCCACTAATTATAATAAAATTTCTGCTCCATAATTATGCCAAGGTGTAGTCAACCACCATTGAGAAGTTTCATATGGGGACTTAACATCTTTATTTTTGTCTTAAAATCATTTATCATCATCATCATCATCATTATTATTATTATTATTATTCGTGTGTGTGTGTGTGTGTGTGTGTGTGTGTAGACATGTGCATACCACAGTGCACTTGGAAGTCAGAGGACAAGTTGAGAGAGATGGTTCTCTCCTTCCACTATGAGATCTGTCTGGTTGAACTCAAGTCAAGTTTGGGAGGCAAGTGCTTTTACTGACTGATCTATATCGCCAGCCCTCCATCTTTATGTGCTAATATTTTCTTCAGCAGTGATGTTCTTCAGCAGTAACGAAAGAGGTAGGTGCTATCATTCCCAAAGAAGATCCCATTGTGTCTGCAATCACGAAGCTGCTTCCAGATTTTGAAGGTGATGTTCTAACAAAAATGGTGACATTGATCTGGAAAGCAAACNAACATCCGTAGTTCCCACAGACCACCAGGGGTCTCTTCTTTCCAAGGCAATGAGAATCTTCTTTGTCCCTCTCCATCTCCCTTCTTTTCTCAGATATGAAATCTGAGTCTCAGACAGTGTGGGCTGCTACAACAAACTGCCACAAACTAGTAGCTTATAAAGAATAGAAATTTCTCTCTCACAGTTCTGGAGGCTAGGAAGCACAACACCAGGGTATGGTCAGATTAGATGTTTGGTAAAGTCCCACTGTCTGGTTCAGAGAGAGCAATTTTCTTACCGCAGATGTGACAAAAGAGTAGGCCTCTTAAAGGGAGCCATTAAAGGAGGCCCCAATCCCTGACCAGCCACTGCCTGAAGGCTCCAATTTCTACCACCACCTTGGGTGTTAGGGTTTTAATGGATGAATTCAGAGGGCTCATAGACATTGAGACTATTGCTCTAGTGTTCCTCAGACCTTGTATCCAGAACTGATGATACAGTGGGTGACTACTGACTGTGCCTGCCCTCAGGGAATTGACTGTCTATTGCAGTTGGACACCGGGCAAACAGGAGTGGTAAAGTGGAGGGACAGGATGGGGTTACNTGACAGCTAATAGTAAGGGCACCCCGGCATGAGAACCAGACAAGTGCCTGGCCCCTGAGCTTCAGGGGGTGAAATGGGTGCCTTATTTACTGCTGAGCTCTCAATAATTGTTTCTTTGTTTTTCTAAATATGCAGTTAAGAGTCTGAAATGAGGAGACTTTGAAGTTTGGCNTTTACATCGTAGTTATACTCACTTGTAACAAANGTGTCTTCATTCCAGCGATTTCCCATTGATTGTTCTGTTTTGTGAATCAGTCTGTGTGTGTGGGTGGCACAGTTGGGTGTTCTATGTGCACATGCAGTGGGCAGCTTCAGGACAGAGGGAGATCTCAGTCACTACCTTTTCCCTCTGAGACAGGTTCTGGCACTCGGTTGGCAGCCAGTATATCCTAGCAATCCCCCGTCTCTTCCCCCTACAGTGCTAGGGTTACAAGCATACAAGGCCACACCCAGATGTTGACATGGTACTGTATTTGAACCCAGGTCTCTGTGGCTTTGCCTACTGAACCATCTGCTGAGCTCCTTATTCGGGAGTTTTATAAATGTGAGCCCCTCACCTACAAATGCTAATGTCTGTTTCCTTTCTGGTCCCAATAGCTTCCCTCTCCTTGCCGGAGTCTCTAGACATGGTGGAAAAACAGCAAAGACAGCCGGATGCTTCTCTTTGTTTATTGCCATGTTCACACTTGAAAGGTTTATGTTCATATCTGTTCATTCCGTGTTGTTGACAGAGTTCTTAATGGGAAATCCTTACCTCTCCTTGGCCCATTGAGAGTTTTGATTGCACATAAATACTGAATTTTCTGTGTTTACTGAGATGGCTGTATGTTTTTCTCCTTGAGTTTGTTAGTGTCAAGAACTGCAATTATGGATTTTTATTATGTCAAACCAAGTTTGCATTTCTAGGAAAACTCCAACTCAGCCTGACGTATAATTCTTGATGCTTGGTGGGTTCTGTCTGCTAAAACATTGATTGTGGCTTTTGTATTTGTGTTGGTGGGTGAGACTGGCCTAGAATCTTCCTGCTTTCCTATGCTTTTGTCTCATTTCATTGTGAAAGTGATTCAAGTTTCACAAAATGACCCAGGCGGGTGTTTTCCCTATTGCCATGCTCTGTGAAGCTGCCTGGACACGCTGTGTTCCGTGAATGCTAGAGGTCTCCCTGTAAGTCATCGAGTGCTGTTTCCTTTGTGGGAAGGGTTTCAACAACAGGTTCTCTTGGATTTACCACACTACCCAGGTCTTTCTCTTGATTCTATTTCCACA
Organism: Neotoma lepida; assembly: GCA_001675575.1. Classification (NCBI taxonomy): domain Eukaryota; kingdom Metazoa; phylum Chordata; class Mammalia; order Rodentia; family Cricetidae; genus Neotoma; species Neotoma lepida. The sequence continues at coordinate 58,518 of LZPO01017628.1, read as the reverse complement.
TATGTCTTAAACTATAGTCTCAGCTAATTTCCCAAAATTACATTGGCATAAACTTGCTCATAATAGTCTTTTGCTGTGTTCTCGTATGCAGCTATATCTCTTCTTTGCCCCCATTCACATTCAAATACTTTTATTTATTTTTAAAATACTCCTTTGGATTAGCCATTATTATTACTAGTTTGTGGTACTAAGGACTGAACTCAGGTCTTGCATGTGCTACATAAGCACTCTGTCACTGAGCTGCCTCCTGGGCCTTTGAGATGTTTATTTTGAAACGGCCTTGCTAACTTACTCAGGCTAACCTTGAACTTTTGATCCTCCTGCTTCAGCCTCCTGACTGGCTTAGATGACAGATGTGTGTCACCATACCCAACTTATTTGTCATTTTAAAGCTCCATGACCAAAAGCAACTTAGGAAGGAAAGGGTTTATTTAGCTTACACTTCCACATCACAGTCCATTGGTGAAGGAGTCAAGGCAGGAACCTGGAGGTAGGCACTGAACCAAGAGCCATGAAGAACACTTTTAATTGTGTTCTTACACAATGAGCTGTTGTGTTTTGTAAACAAGCACCTTCATGCCACTGTGTATTTCCTGCCAATGGATAGTATTCCTTCCGGGTGGTCAGGGTTATACTGAAAGATAGTGACAAGAACAGTTTCTGCCATCACAGGGACCAAGTTTTTAAGCACGTGCATTTTTCTCCCTTGTACTTTATGCAAAGAATACCAGGCAGGGCCTGTTTTCACCTGTTAATGTGGTAAATAGGCCTCACACGTGGTACATACTCAACACATGATAAGTGAATACATAAACAAAGGGTGTAAGAACTGTATCCCTCCCATGTCCCTATGAGTTTCTGCAAGGAGAGCGTGCTGACCCATAGTGCCCATGAAAGTGAGTCTGCCTTTGTCCACTGCAGAAGTATGAGGTCTGTCCTCAGGACCACAACCATGTCTCCAGAAATGGAGTCCAGGAGGATGATCAGGGAACAGGTACTGCCTCTGTTCACAGAGAGCACAGCTTGGGGAAGAAGATATTGTCCCTGGTGAGGACAAAACAGGGCCTGAGAGGCAAGTGAGCTGGACAAGGGGCCACTGAACTGTTACCAGCTCTTTGGGGGCCACAGCACAAACAGCTGCTGTACAGCCTGCGTGGATACCTGTCTGGTTTAAACCTGTTTGTATTTGTCCTGAAATTATTTCCCTGTTGCTCACCCATAGCTTAGTTCTTCAAATCCCAAAGGAGAACTCTTGGAGAGCCTTGGGCCTGACCTTGGAAGGGAGNCTAGAGGGGACGGGCTGGGAGGGAGATGCCGTGAGAGAATGCTACAGGAAGCTTTCGCTTCTTCACTCACTTCTTCCTTACAGATCTTTCCGGAGCTCATCTTTGCCAAACAGTGCTGTGTTTGAACAAAGATGTTCCCTTATGATTCTCCTGGACCAGTAAATAGCCACAGGGGAGACTTCTACTCCTGGCCTTGGGGAACACTTACCAGAATTACTCACCTTCTGACATAATTGGAAAATTGCAAATTGCACAAGTTTCTTGAAACCTATCATTTAAGACATTGAACAATATGTAACACGAAGACAGTGATNCCCCAGCAGAGCGGAGCAAGTGGGCAGCTCGACCTTGGCCTAGATTCTTTCCCTGAAGCATCAGGACCAAGCTGAGTGTAACCNCTGTGTGGAGGTGAGGACTGATGACTGGAGCTCAGAGGCCGAGGTTTGCAGAATTTCTCAGTACTTGAGAGAAGGGAATGACACAAAGAACGTTCCAGAAAGNTGCGTGGGCATTCCTGTGAAGCCTTGGCAGCTCAATATTGATCAGCACATATGTGATGCTCACATGGCTGATATGACTTCTGAAGAAAGACCTATGATGAGAGCCCATGCTACTGGCTCCACTTGAACTTGCTCAAGGTCTCCCCCAAGAGATCAAATGCTCTTCTAGAAAGTTCCTTTACCTATTCTACTTGGTGGAGAGGGGTGAATAACAAGGCGCTGACAGGCGGAACCCACTTGAGCTCCGCAAGGCCATAGGAGGAGGGAGGAGAGGAAGGTAAAGCCTGGGTGAGGCATGGTTTACAGATGNTTTGAGGCGGGAAGCTAGTTCACAAACAGAACCAAACTGATTCACACTCCAGACCTATTATGGAATGTTAGCATGACTTTAGTTCTTTGTCATCAGAGTTACTGAAGAAACTTGGGGTAGGGGCTTCCAAAATTTGTCCAAAAATATATGCATGTTTGTCTACTGGAAGTGGCTATTTGACTTCTGGACAATGGAAAGGACAACAAAAGGTGGTGGCCTTCCTCCAGGGCCCTGTTCACACAGCCAGAATTGCTATGACATGTATGAGGAGCAGGCTACCATCCAGGCCTTTGGAAAGATGAGGAAAAGATATCTCCTTGATGGATTTCTAGAGACATCTGTTGTGTTTTAGCACCACAGCAAACTTAGGGCATGAGGACTTCCCTGAGCCACCAACCCGAGCATCTGGGCAGGATTGTGTTGTGGACTATTACTTTAATGAGGCAAAGATGTGTTATATTTGTTTATGGTGTGGACTATTACTTTAACTGTGTAAAAGTGTGTTACATTTGTTTATGCTACATTTGTTTAATTATGTAAAGATGTGTTGCTGTTTGACCTTGCCTGCCTAAGGCACNTGATTGATCTAATAAAAAGATGAATGGCTAATAGGCATGCAGGAGAGGGATAGGCAGGGTTGGTGGGCAGAGAGAATCAGTAGGAGAAATCTAGGCTTGGGAGAAGAGAGAACAAGGGAAAAAGCGAGTGAGACACCTGGGGCCAGCAAGGGAGCCACCAGCCAGCCAGACACAGTAGGACATACAGAAAGAAAGATAAAAAGCCCTGAGGCAAAATGTAGATGAAGAGAAACAGATTAATTTAAGTTAAAGAAATATACCTAGCCAGAAATGANCATAAGCTAAGACTGAACGTTCATAACTAATAATAAGTCTCAGTGTCATGTTCTGGGAGGCGGTTGGTGGCCCACAAGAAAGCCTGCTACAGGAACGTGATGCTCAGACCTTCCCTCACATGCTGCTGTGATTCTATGCCTGGAACACCCCTGCCTAGGGGTGTTAGGTTTAGATNTTAGGGTCCAGGAACTGCACACTCAGTACCTAACTGGACTGCCTTAGCAACCATGGGACCTCAAGGGAAGTGTGTTCCCAGGTGAAATTCTAGAGATAGGACAGAAAACACAGGTGTCCTTTTGTGGTGGTTTGAATGAAAATGGCTCCCCTAGGCTCATAAGGAGTGGCACTATTTGAAAAGATTAGGATATGTGGCCTTATTGGAGTAGATAAGGCCTTGTTGGAGGAGTGTGTCACTGGGGGCGGGCTTTGAGATCTCAGCCATGCCCAGTGTGGTTTTCTCTTCCTGCTGCCTGCGGTTCCAGATGTAGAACTCTCAGCTCCTTCTCCAGCACCATGTCTGCCTGCATGCCGCCATGCTTCCCACCATGAGATAAGGACTAAACCTCCGAATTGNAAGCCAGCTCCAATTAAATGTTTCCCTTTATAANAGTTGCCATGTTCATGGTGTCTCTTCACAGCAATAAAACCCTAACTAAGATACCTTTCCTTTGTCGGGTACAAACATGAACACTTCCTTTTGGCTGAGATCAAGTGAAGTTCAAAACCGTTCTGTCATGAGTGGGCCCTGAAGGTTGTTCTGCTGCTTGGANCCTGTTTCTTTTGNTGACTACCAAATGCAGCTTAAACACTATGGTTCTGCTGCAATTTGAGTGCGTCCTCCACACACGCATGTGCTGGAACCTTGATTCCTCAATGTGGCAGTTTGGGGAGGTGTCTGGGTACCAGAGTCTTCATGGATGGGCGAGTGCCTTTCTCCCCAGAAGCCCCTTTCTCACAGGACTGGTTTAGTGATGGTGGTTCTAGTTGCTTCTAAAGCAAGCCTGTCCCCATGCTTGGTCTCTGTGGCACAGACCCACGTATCCTCCTCCTTCTGTGGTGAGTTGAAGCAGCATGAATCCCTTACCAGATGTGTCTGCCCAGTTAGTTTGGACTTTCAGTACATAATTAAACCTCTTTTCTTTATAAATCTACCTTGTCTCAGATATTCTGTTACAGCAACAGAAAACAGATGAGGTGTTCTATCAGTCTAGACATGTGTGTTGAATGTCNTGTGGAAGCATTGAGGAGTCTTTTAATGTACAGTACATGCTAACAAACCTCTCTGGAAAATAATCAGATTGCCTTACNATCCTTCTCCACANTCCCTGNGTTTTCATGAAAAAGAATATGATGGATCACTGTGATGGCTATTCTTGGCTGTCAACTTGACTATATTTGGAATGAACTATAATCCAGAAATGGAGGGCACACCTGTGATAGAGATCTTGAGGCAAGAAGACAACATGCCTTTGATCCGGATCTTGAGGCTGGATGACACACCTTTAATCTGGGCCACACCTTCTGTTGGAATACTATATAAGGACAACAGAAGAGGAAGGAAGGGTATTCTTTGCCTGCTTGCCCTCACCTCAGCACATTCATTTCCTTCTTTGAGATCCCAGCAGACCAGCCGAGACACCCAGCCTTGTGGGACTGAGCAGCTCCTGGATTTTTGGACTTTCCTTCATAACTAGCCATTTTTGGACTGCAGTGTGTAAGTCATAAGTCATTCCAATAAATTCATATATATGGAGAAAGAGAGAGAGAGAGAGAGAGAGAGAGAGAGAGAGATATTTATTCCATAGGTTCTGTGACTCTAGAGAACCCTGACTAATACAACCACTTGCTAGTGATAACTTTTTCAAATGTTTCCTTTATTGAAATTCTTTCTTACAAAAGGTCTGAAGTATTTTAGGCCTAGTTTCCATTAGTCCCTGAAATACAGTCCACGGTCATTTCCATGTCCTCATAAGTAGGTCTGTAAACTAGTCGACTTTTATTTTTATGGTTAAAATACTTTTCAACATTGCTTTTATAGATATAAAACCAAACTTGTGTTTCCCCATGTAAAGACCAAGTGAGAAAGTTACCTGAGTCTTCCTCATTGGGATACCTGGGTTCTTTCCCAGAATTATCAAAGTGATGTTTATGCACTTTTAAAATATCTTCTTTTTAAAAAATAACAACCTTTAGTATATCTTTAAAAACATAACCATTGTGATGTGCAGAGCTATGTAACAAGGAGTGCCACGCTTATACAGGTATACATACATACATTGGCTCCAGAAGAAGATGCATGAGGACATGCATGTTATGTAAACATAACAGTTGGTCAGATCATGAGAACAGTAGTGAGTAGTGAATATTTAAGCAAGAATGATCAAGATCACATATTGCCTTAGTGGCCAGCCAGGATCTTTCGGGGAAACAACACATGGAGGTACCTAGGTCTTCCTCACCCCAAGCAAGATAATGCTCACCTCATAGGATATGTGATTGTGTCTGTGACTCTACTATAGCCAGACAGGTCTGCACTCAATTGCTATAGTGTAGCTCCCTCAGTTCTAGAACACACATGCCATCTAATTCAACCTCCTCCTGTGTCAACAGCAGAACATGTGTTCACTCTGTAACCAGGAGGGGAGTGCGGCTCACAGGCTTGAGGAAGCCTAAAACAGCTCATTTTCCCATGGGAAGGCTATAGGGAATTCACACTTCTTTCTGTCCTTGGGGGATTTATCAGGTCTGTTTCCTTTTGATCACAGGATTATATTTAAAGAGGACTGGAAGGACAATGTCACCAACTGCCCTGAGACACAGCCTCAGGTTCATGTGGATAGCTCCCATGTCACACTCCAAATCAGCCTTCCTGTGGATGTTTGACTTAGAAACCCATCCTGTCTGATCTCATATGTACTTGCTATAAGATTTGCAATATACAACTTTCTACCAACCAATGTCTACAGCCCAAGCTTGTTGCTCAGGCCTAACAGGGGGGTACACCAAGGTTCATGAAGGAACCTGGTCTCAGNCTTGGTCATTCTTGGTCTTCTAACTTGGAAGCCAGATGAATGGGCCAGGTGAGCACTACCTGGAGGCAGGGTCCTGCCCTGACTGACATGCCTTGTATTAACACAGGAAAGTGGTTAAGTGATTTCAGCACCTAAGACACAATGTAGCACAGCACGGTAGTTATTTCCCTCTCTTCCCAGCTCCAGTTGGAGTTCTTCTGGTAACTGGCATTTTCTTATGTCTCCTGTAGCTGGCTTCTCCTCTGCCCCTTCCTCAAACTAACATATAGTGTGAAGAGGCAGAGGAAAAGAGAGGAAACAGAGTCATTAAGGGTTTCTACTTACTGGGGAGGTGGGTGGTGAAACTCCGGAATTTAGGAATTATCTGCAAAGTAAATGACCCATAACACCCCACCTCCATTGCTGCTCTTGCCTATGACATCATACCAGCATCCATCCGTAACCAAGAGACCATCTGTAACATCGATCCCTAGGCCCTGAGGGTAGTCTNCAGATAGCTGAGCATATTGGTGGTTCAGTTGACCAGGGGCCCCCCATGTAGAAACCCTGGTGGAAAGGAAAGACAGAATGTAGGTCCCAGTGAGCACTTCGGAGCAGTTGTCTGGAGGGAGAGTGACCAGAGGTCACCTTGGAACCAGAGTAGGACTACTTGGCAGCAGGGTTGGGGGTGGTGGTGGACTGGGCATGAGCCATGGTTAGGTAGCTCCAAGCAATCCTCCTACCCCAGAGATACAGGAATGTGGTCACATCAGTGCCCTGGCTTTGGGCTGTGCCCACTTTCAGAATGTGCTACAAGTCACTCCAGCGTCCTCAGCATGCCCACAGTTTGTCACTCCCCATTTTGCGAATTGGCAGTGGAAGATGGAGTTCTCAGTTCCCTTGCAGTTCACATCATCCATCCAAATTCTCCCTGAGCCTGTGAAGAGAGGCACACACAACTTCTTAGCGGTGATTCAGGAAGCAGAAAGAAAGAAAAAAGGGAACAGGCCTGAAAACGACACGACCATGGCCTGGCTGTCCCTGCAGGTGCTTCTCAAATCTGGTGGAGGCCATTATCCCTCTCTGCTCTATAGAGAATGCAGCTTTATTATAGGCTTAGCTTCCCATAGGTAGAATAACAATAAAAGACAATATTGGTGTTTGTATCTTCTATGAATCAGGCCTCTTACAGATATGAGCTTCTATAGTCCTCATCATTATACTATCTTAGATAGTAAGAAACACTTGGGCGTCTTACTTACACTGGGCAATTGGTACCAGATTACACATCTTATAGCTGGCAGCGTCTAATTTCCAACTCAAATCTTGCCACCCACCCACCTATCCACAGGCTCACACTTAATAACAGACTCACCCTGACACTGAGATGCAGTATCTTGAAGCCTTTATGAATGAACGCTTTGGCAAAGCCTAATCAGAAGGGCAATGTTAGACAGATCCTGGATTATCCAGTGGCCCAGAACTGAGTTTGTTAGTACCAACATTGCTACATGGTCCCATTCTGAGAGCCCAAGATCATAGTTCCAGAAAGATAAAGAGTCCCCAAATCGGACATTATAGTCAGACATCCTCAAACCATTAAGTCATTAGGTTAGTCCCTCAAATATAGAGTCCCTACAACTTGCAGCGAGCCTTGTCCAGCCAGCTGTAATGGGTCAGCCTGCTGGTCTGATGGTGGCCACACATGGAGAGCCTGGTGCTTTAACAGGCTGTCACAGAATAGCATCAGACCCCCAAATGCTGTGGACTTGGTGCTGATGTCTTTCTATGAACATCAGGGGTTAGGGCAGCTGGGATAACCTTTGGAGTGAGTAGAGGATTTGCCTGTGGAAGAGAAGATAGCAGGGTGTGCCAGTTACCCTGTGCTCCTGCTGATGAGCTGGGTAGCAGGGACCTGCAGTGTGTGTGTGTGT
>LZPO01017628.1:39690-50483 GCA_001675575.1 Neotoma lepida | reverse complement strand
TGTGTGTGTGTGTGTGTGTGTGTGTGTGTGTATGTGTATGTGTGTGTGTGTGTGCCGGTGAGCTCTTTCTGTTGATGTCTATGCCCGGCTCCAGATGCTGGTGGCCTTCTAGAAGGATGACTAACTTCATGACTCCCATGGAAAGAGTAGTTTTGCTACCCAAAGTGAGGCTCTGGACTATCATTGTTTGTATCACCAGAACTTATAAGACATGCAGAACCATGGGTCCCGCACTATTATCCTGCTAAGGCAGAACCTGCGTTTTCACCAAGGCTGAACTCTGCTACTTCATAAGCCCCTGTGACTGAAGCAAAAGCATGCCTCAACGCAGAGCTCGGCACCATGGCACGGGTGCATTTCAGTTTTCACAGTGGGAGGAGTGTTCCAGGATATGGGACTTTCCCTGTGAGCCCTGGTGAGTCCTGGGCAAACCTGGACTGATGGTCACCCCAGCACCCTTACTTGTTAGGTCTATGATGTGTGTTGTGGTTCGGAGCTGAAGTACCTCCCTCCCTGGGTCATGTCTTAAGCATTTGTTTCCTTTTTGGTAGCTCTGTTTGGGGAGGTTGTGGAACCTTTAAGAGGTGGGGCCTATTTAGCAAAAGGAAGGAGGTCACTAAAGTCCAGGCTTTGGAAGTTATATACACCCCTTGGCTCCAGCCCGATTTCTCTGTTTCCCAGAATGTAAGAGGAGCCGCCTCCTACTCTGCTACTAGTGATACTAGTAGCAGCCGCTGCCATGCCTTCCCTACCAGGATGGGCTGCAACTCTCTGAAACCATGTGCTAAAGTAAGTCTTTCCCTCCTTGAGTTGTTTATTTATGGTATTTTGGTCACAATAATAATAAAAAAAATGAAGACAACAGAGGAGCATAAAGCACAAGGTTGAAGGTCTTAACCCAGGTCCCAGTGTCACTGGCCATGTCACTCCACATTAGTCAACAAAGGTGTTTCTGTATTGGGAAGGGCTTTGGTATCCATGAAAATCAATAAGAGAGATGGTGCAGGGATTAGACCCATAACTGACCTCCATACTGTATCCTCCCCCATAGGCAGATGACCCCTCTTTTTTAGTGGAATCATTGAGATTATGAAAATCTTCAGTTCTGTCACCCATGACATCCCTTTACAAAGAAGCTCAAGGGACTGTCTAAGCCTCAGTGCCATTGGCTAAACCAAACATGAATGAAGCCAATAAGACATGGTCCATGGTGATTTTCAGTGTCCTCTCTCACAGGATTGCCATGCAGTGGATTAGGGACAGAACAAGGAGTAGAGGCCTCCTTTCACTGTCTGCTTGGACCCTGTCTTCACTAGAGCCTTTCTCTGCCTTTTACACAATAAGCCTTTTGAGGCACAGCAATAACTCATAGATTAAAGGTCTCCTGGAAAACACATCACTTCACAAATTACCCAGGAAAAGGCTGCAAGCCCAAGAGCTCTGTGGGATTAGTCACACCCAAAGCAAATAAAGGGGACCAACAAATAAAGAACAGGCCCAAGGCTGCCCATCCCAAAAGCACTTGCAGGATGTGGACACTGTAAGCACAGCCTGGGGCTCTGCCAGGACTGGCTAATGTCCAGTCTCAGGAAGGCCAATACACTTGGAGCAGGTCATCTCATGAGTAGCCTCCAAACTGCAGCTCTAACAAGTATGTGGGGCACTGCTAAGGAAGCAGCAAACACCTATGCCCCTCACCCTCTATCACAGAAGNCAGTGCTCTGAACATTCTAGGTACTCATCATCACCTGGCCTTAGAACTGTCCTCTGGCTACACAAGGGGAGATCCCAGGACCACCCTAGGAACTTGTTAGGACTTTATCTCGCCCTGGGTGATCCAGCGATATATGTAGGTTTGAGGAGCCCTGCTCAGGCTAGGTTGACTCCACTCTGGTTGTTTCTCTTGAGGTGCACAATAGAGCTCCCCAGGGTAAAAGGGCTCAGCACAATGCCTCCTGGTGAACAGACGAGAAAACGAAACAACAGGTGCTCTTTTAGCATGGGCTGAGATTGAGACTACAGCCCGGGGTTGTCTCATAGTGCACCAGGTTGAAGGTGACCATTCATTCATTAAACAAAGAATCCGAGGGCCTTGTCTCCACTTGGTACTCTTCTGTGTATTTAGAACACACCAGTAAACAACACGGGTGACAGAGACATGCAGAGTATGCCACAGGAGCTAAAGCGTGTGTTCATCATGAGCTGAGGTATCAGAGGGCTTGAGAAGCTCCTTCCAGGAGACAAAAACTGAGCTGACTTTTAGAGCTGATGGGGAAAGATACCATGCAGAGCAGGGTGACAGGAAACAGCATCAGGTGGCCTCTGAGAAGCAGAGTAGACACCTGTGATAGAAGCACCCTGGGACAAATGGGGGGTGGACGGAGGTGGCTTAGGAAGGGCTTTGATGGGGGCTTGGTAGTATGGTGCATACTTGAAATCCCTTCATCTGGAGGAGCTGAAGCAGGAGGATTGCATGTCAGAGAGTAGCCTGAGATGTACAGTAAGTCCAAGGTCAGCCTGAGCTATATAGTGAGACTCTGTCTCAAAGAACAATTGGAGAGGGGGCGTTAAAAAGAAGGGCTTTGTTGCTGAACCAGGGGGAGGAGGAGGAGGAAGAGGAGGGGGAGAGGAGAGAGACCAGTATGTAGGTTACTCATCAGGTGGTACCAAGAGCCAATATGTGGCTGGACTCTGCAGATGACCTCCAGAGCAAGAACTTCAGCAGCTTATCATGGGATGAGAAGCTAGGCAGTTGTGAGGAGTGGGGACCTTCAGGGACAATCCATTTAGCAGAGGACAAGCCACTCACCCTCTCTCCTCATGTTACACTGAGAGTCCCTGTAACTATTTTAGCTCAGAGGAATGGAAAGCTTAAGCCCTGGGTAAGATGGAGGGCTTTCCTGGCAACTTCCAACCCCTAAAGCCCCTATGGTGGGCAACTACCACTCACAGGTCACCAGACACACTGGACAGCTGAGTGTGATATGGTCAGCTCANATCCTAGTCCCCTGCACACTGGAATGCAGGTGTTCAAGACAGTTGANTGGNGACATCTTANATCCCAGGGACCTAGGCTGTAAGCCCTTTTNCCAGACAAGCACACCAAGACTCAGAGTAGAGAGAGGCTAGGCCCAAGTGCACACAGCTGAGGANCAGGGTACACAGAATTAAATGGGTGAGAGATCTCCTGATCCATGCACTGGGAACTATTGTTCTGGGTTCGAGTCCACTCAAGTTTCTCCATGTTCAAGTTCTAAAGAAAGAAAATGTTTATGAGGCACGTACTGAGCACAGGAGTGAGGGTTAGGTGCCCCCAGGGAACAGGAGTGAGGGTCAGGTGCCCCCAGGGAACAGTTGGCTATATCACATGAAGGTGATTCGGGCTTTGGGGGAAAAGGCCAGGCCTAGACCCCATGGCTCTCTTCCACAACGTCCAATCTGTACCTTACCTTACCATCCTTACCTTGCCCAAAACGAGCTGTCCGGTACACTTCCTCAACACCACGGAAGCCCAGCATGCGGCACACGACACTCCCGTCCTTCTTGTCCCAGCCATCATCACACACTGTGCCCCAGCGACGCTCATGGAACACCTCCACTCGGCCCTCGTGTGGCCCAGAGCCNTTCACCAGGCGAATCATTGTGAAATCCATACCATCTGCCAGGAGAGTCATCNTTACCACCTGTCTCTGGACACCCCGGGACCCCACCCANGCCTTGTCAATGACCCTCCTTCCATACAGGGAAGAGAGAACTAGGGCTAAAACCATGAGGTCACAGTATGTCGTCATTCTTGCGTTTATTGTTTGTTTGGTTTGTTTTGCTTTGTTCTGAGACAGGGTCTCCTGTAGGCCAGCTGGCCCTCCAAATGCTTGGACTATGGCTGTATGCCACCATGCCCAGCTTTTNGTCTAACTCTTTGTCGTCTTTCTTCTTGCCAACTGATTTCTACAAAAGAGTTTTAAGTTTATAGCAAAATTGACTAGAAAAACCTCTTCGCGTTATTGAGTGAATTTCGTTTCACTGGACCAGGCAATTTCCATTCATTTTGTGGACCAGGCAACTAGCCACACCCCCCCACACACACACCCCAGAGCCATCCCCAACAGTTACCGAAAACCCAGCTCCCACCAGCACTCAAGGGAAACTGGGGGGTGGGGGTGGCAAAACTCCCTGGGGACAGTAAGGGGGAACCACTGACACCAACACTGGTCAGGCTCCTGCCTGAGGCTTGACCTCAGACTGNCTATAGGTTTCCCCAGGCCTGCCTTGCCTCTGTCAACACCAGGCTGCATGACAGTGTGTGTGTCATGTTGTGCCATGAGGCCCAGAACAGAAGCCTGTGTGAGGTCAGAGGAGGCAGGAGGAGGCTATGGGTTCAAGAGCAAGCCAGTCAGCATTGAGGGTCAGGTCAGAGCCAGAGAAAGAGCTAGAATGCAACAAGGGAGGGTGAGGCTGATATTCAGGGAGTCCCTGACTTAGCTGCTCTCTGCTTCCTGATAGCAATGTGATCAGCTTGCTTCCTTCTCCTGCCGCCATGCATTCCCCACCATGCATTCCCTACCATGCATTCCCACCATGCATTCCCACCATGCATTCCCACCATGCATTCCCCACCATGCATTCCCCACCATGTATTCCCCACCATGCATTCCCACCATGTATTCCCACCATGCATTCCCCACCATGCATTCCCCACCACAGTTTCCCTGCCATGCCATTCCGTGGCTGGAAAACCCCAGTTGCTTAAGCAATTGTTCCTCATCTGAAACATGGCGGACAAGGCACAGTTATCCCAACCTGACAGCTTGTCCCAAACCTGCAGNTCACAGCTCTTGGGTGACACTTTCCCATTGTAGCCTCCACCTTCCCAAACTTAGCTGACATACCAAGATGCCCATAGGGCTGGATCTCAGTTNTTTTCCCTTCTGCTCTGGGGTTGGGGATTGTGAACCCCACAATGTCTGAGGGTAGAGATCTTCCTTTTTCTACTACAGTTACCCCAAGGCTTAGCCCAGAAGCATCACTACTTGGAAGATACTGGTAAAGTAACCAGGACAGGGGATTGGCCCCTTGCAGCCATGTNGCCTCCTTGCTCTTGCAGGTCAACTGGCCTGTTGTTGCACCTACAAGCTTCCTGGGGTATCAGTGGTTCTGATCTCTGCTCATGGCTTTCTACTTTGCTACCCCAGCTCCTAGAAACTGCCTCCTATTCCTTGACCTGCTGAATTACCTTTCCCATTACCCAGGGTGCTCCTGGTGCCAACTCTATAGGCCTCACCCATGCTCTTGAAGAAAGCCTCAGGGTTCCTACACCCAGACCTGCCTCCTAAGTAAAAAGGGAAAAGGACACACTTGGGGTCAGGCCATGGAGAAAGAGTGGGTCTAGACTAGGAAGTTCTGCATTTCCTGAGGCTGTGGCTGGCAGGATCTTGTAGCAGCTTAGCTGTAGGCTTCAGATGTCCTGTCACATAGCACATGGAGCTATTTTAGTTAATGGTTACACAATCATTAGGCTTTTCCAATCATCACAAATGACAGAAAAGCATGGAATTTGCCAGCTGGCCAAGACTTTGAGATGGCATAAAGCCTTCATGTGACACATGAGGGACCAGAGGCCCAGAGAGGTGATGTGACTTATCCAAGCCATCCCTGTGAGTAGGAGAGCTGAGGTCTACACTGGGTACTTCACCCAGGGCCGGTGCTGTGGCTCTCTTTTCTCTCTCAGAGTCATCNATTCTTCCTGGGATCTGAGCAGGGTCTACTAATGTGCCTTACAACTAAGACGGAGCAGAAGCACAGAAAAGTTATTTTAATCACCCTGGGGCTATCACGTGTTAGAAACACACCAGCTTCCCCTGAGTCTTACGGGTGAACAATGATGAGCGNGACACCCTTGTGGGGCACAGATTTGCTGAGTGATGTTGGAAGTGAATGTGTTGCTCCGTTAGGCAAGGGAAGGAGAAACCAGCCTCAGCATTGGAGGAAAGCCTGCTGAGTCGGTCCATCTCCTGTGCACCTACCTCTTCATTTCTTATAATGGGTCGGTCGGTGCATGCATTTCTATTTCCAATTGCCCATTTAGTTCTCCATCCAGATGCACCTCTAGAACTCCCAAGCACACTCCTAGGTTAAAATGGATGCCAAAGGACCGTGGAAGCAAAACCATTGTCTTCCACCTTGAGCCACTCAGGTGAACCCATAGATGAAGAGGAGAGGACCACAGGGTGCCAGCAATAACAGGTGACTCAGGGACTCCCAGGCCACGCCCCCACCCATGCAGAGATGAGGAAACTGAGATGGAGNAAGCAGCTGTTTCTNGGAGGCCAGGCCTCCCTCTTTCCAGANCACAGCTTTTCCTCACTNAAAGCACTGGGTCATCCCACCAAGGGAAGCTGCTGACAGCTAACCCTGGAAGCTGCTGACAGCTAACCCTGTAGGCCCAAGGCAGGGGCTGGCACTCCTCAGAGCAGAGGACTCCACTTGAGGTTGCTCTAGGAATCTCTCAACCTCAGGCTACANGTGCTTACCCTGTTTCCCTTGCAATGACAGTCCTGGATGTTGAGCGNTGATCCAGGCTAGCTTTGAGAACTAAACACAAGCTTGATGGCCAGGGCTGCATGGGTGGATGCATGTCTTCATGAGTGAGTNGGACCAGAAAGCCCANCTGAGTACCTCAGGACTCCTATCCATCTCTTGTATCCATCTTAACTTTCAGGGCCCNGCAAGCTAGCAACAGGGACACAGGTGTATGATCCCATCATTTTTGGACACAGTGTTGTGAGGCAACCCTAGGCCATGCCCTGCTAAGCACAGCAGCTGTGTGTCTGAGGCAGCAGCCCAGGTAGGGAAGAGANNAGTATGTCANGGAANNGAGCTAGANGGGCAGAGCCTACCAAGGCATGTAGCTAGTGCTCTTTTGGGTCTGATATATGAGACCCTCTGCNTCACCCTTCACTGCCACTGTCATTTCCCAGCCTGATNAGAGGATAGTGGTATAAGGTCTCTTCTTGGTGAAACCCAAGTCAGGCCCCTTTGAACTCTCCTCCTAACTGGACTTCAATCTTGGCCACATAGATATCATTTCCAACAGCTCAAAATCAATGCCCCAGAATCACTGCAACCCTGCTTAAAGATGCTGTTAGAGCCAACAGTAAGATCCTGGAGCAACCTCACTTAAACACTAATGGCAGGACCTCTGTCCCCAGCATCTTTTGAACAAAAGCAGCCCACTTTGATAACCATCAGTTACCAAGCCCATATGGACTGCCCTGGAACCACCCCAATTCCTTCTTTTCGTGGCTTCACTTTCCTGGCCCNTCCAAGCCCTGTGCCTCCTTCCTGGCCCCTCTNCATCCTTTAATACATGTCNCCTCTGTTCAAATCAAGATAGAATTCACTTCGTGTGGAATTCTTTTCCGGATGGCAATAGTTCCTGCTGTTTGGATCTGTTCAGCACCCTGTCACTAGTGCCGATTTGACTTTGCCAATTAATGTGGTAAGGCTGTGACATTTGATAAATTGATCAAGGAATGTGCTGTGCCCACAGCCCNTGGTACTTCCTTATATGTGGGAAAGGCCCAGAAGGACTGTTTTAGCTCAGAACATCTGTCCAAGCCACTGTAATGAAAATTCCAGAATCCCTCAAGAATTTGAGCTGGGGACTGTGGAGAGGGGGATTAGAGGCAGGAGCAAAAAGCCTGAGAATCAGGAATTGGAGTCCCTAGACCATGTCTGAGATGAGACACTAGACAAACTGACCCTTTACTTATGGCAGTGGGCCCAGAGANGCCTTGGGTTCCANTAACCCCTTCATNCCGGGCTGTACAAGGCTTGNCAATATGATGGGCCTTTTCCCGGGCCGCATTACCTAAAGTGANGCAGATGACTCCCAGGAACAGCTGAAGAGAACAGNACAGGAGTCAATGCCACACCCATCTAGGGCGGACTGCTAACCTGCCTCTCAGAGCCCCTATCNTGAGTACAGGTTTGCATAAAGCCTAGCAGACTTCCTCCCGTGGCCCCAGTGAGCAGAAGTGGGCTGCCTCTGCCCTCAGTGGTGGAGTTAGAGTGTTGGTGCCACTGGTCAGTGCCATCTCTGGACANATAANTAGAATGGTGACANTGAGAGCAATATGAGTGTCAAGGACTTACTTAGAACATCCAACATGGTGGATTCCAGCAGACCATCCCGCAGCACANGAGTTATCTCTGTGCATCTCCNTGCACTGCTGGGGANGGCTTGCATAGCAGGGGCCCCAGCAGAGATGGCTTGCAGAAAACCTATCTGCGAGGATCAGGGGCTGCNCTCTCTACTTGGATTGGTCTCCTCCTTGTTTCTCCTCTCCCCAGTTTCTGGCTCCTTTGTATGCTATAGGGGAGGGAGTGGGGGTGCAGAAGGCTGGCTCCTGCTGTCAGCAACTCTCTGCACACTAATGCAAACTGGATGTGACTTGTTAAGCAAGGCAGTTCTGGAATGATCCAGGAATTCTGCACCATGGCCCAGGCNGTTCTTGGGCGCCTAATACTGTCCTTCTAAATCTAACATGTGGAGATTCTTCCCTCAAAGGAAGCTTTGCTTTGCTCTCTCTATCTTGTAAATACACATGTAAGAGAAGCAGCATCCTGGGGAAAGAGTCTAGATCTGGGTCATGATTCCCTCAGCACTAGGCAAGGAAGTGGCCTTGGACTTGGGCCCCTCCCTCANTCGAGACTCAGACCTCTGCTCTTTAAAGAGCCTGACAGCTGCTCACCCTGCCTCTGGGCATGGGAGGGAAGGGCACAGTATCTCTTGGGAATCCACCCCAGGATTTTCAAATGGGCATCTGGTTTCATTTCTAGGGCGCTGGCATCTCTGGCTATCCCTGGCATTGCTTCATCCGCAGTCTCCTTTATCTTGTTAGCACACCCTGTTTGGGGTTTTTGTGGCTTTCACTGGGGGGCAAACTGTGAAATAGCTTTCTACTCTCAGCACAACTGAGCAAGTTGCTTCATCCCTCCTCCCCTGGGCAGATCTGGGAGGGTCACATAAGTGGCCTGTAGTGGCCGGTTTCCAGGCTGAAGCAACCTTGAAACTCCCAGCATGCCTTGGTCAAGAATGGCTTAGAGCTGTCCCCAGACCCAACCACATCAAAGCCCAGTCCTGGGCATATCACAGGGTGGGGTGGGGTGGGGTGGGGGGATGGGAATGGCAGTTTTGAGTGAAGCAGGAACAGTGCAGGGAATGGAAGTCTGCCCACTGGCTGCCCTGAGTGCCAGGTGCTGGGCAAAGTGCTCCATACGTGTATCCTGCCGTCATCCACAACAGCTCCCTGAGTGAGTTCNTCTCTCATTCAACAGTAGAAACGAGCCCAGAAGTGTCTAGTGATTTGCCTGGGATCACACAGCTGCTACAGGGGTGCCCAGAGCCATAGCCTCTCCTTGGCCAGACAGATGGTGTCTCAGGCTGGACACTGGTGGCTGCTGTCTAACAGAAGCTCTTTCCAAATGTAAGGTGCTTTTCTCTCTGCTTAGGAGCCCAGCCTTGTAACACACATGGAGGTCACCTCTGGGAAGCTTCTTTGATGGGTGCTCCCTGTCTTTGGGAATTATTACACTGCAATTTCCCCTTCTGGATCCCTGTGTATCTCACCCCTCCACTATGTTATGAGAAGATGACAGCCATTCAACATCCAGCTGTGTCTCCACTTACACACAAGATTCTAGTGTGGCAGGAAAGTAGGTACGGAGAAAGTTATCAAGATTAACATGCGGGGTTAGAGAGATGGTTCAGTGCTTAAGAGCACTGGCTTCTGCTGCTCTTTCAGAGGACCAGAACTTGGTTTCCAACACTCATGTTGGACAGTGCACAACTGGCTATAACTCCAGGTCCAGGGGATCTGACACCTTTTTCTGGCCTCTGTGGGCACTGCACACACATACACACACACACACACGAAAATATAAATAATAAATAAGAATATTATTTATTAATAAATAATAAATATTTAATATGCTAAATATTTAATATTTATTAATAAAAATATTATTAATATAAGCAAAAACAGTTTGTAGAAGGACTGGAAAGCAAAACAGAATGCCCACGGAAAGTCCCATCCGAGAAGTCAGTGCCGTGTAAATGACCCATAAAGGGTGATAAATGGGGTGAGAGGACTCAAGGCTTTTGAGTCTGGGACCTGTCCCAGCTCCCTAGCCTACTTCCACTCTCAGGAGTGCCTCTATCTCCCTTTGTAACTATTCTATCACTATTCATGGTTTATATCTTTGTTCTGGTATACAAGAATTTAGAAATCTTAGCAGGTACCCTCTGGACTCAACCCCAAGCTTTAAAAATGGCACAGCGGAAGTATTTAACACATCGTACTTAATGAGAGAGTAGACAAGTGAATGGGTGAGTAGGACTCAGGACCACTTTTTAAGGGCTCTAAGAACAAGGTAGAGAACTAAGTAACTCAGAGCCTTCTGTGGCTATGCCTTGGAGGGTCCCAGAGCCCNGGGAATTCTGCTTCTAAAGCAAGGGAGCAAGCCTGAGCTATGGTTAAAATAGTCCAGTTCCTTGATGTTTGTTTTTCCTGTCTTGCAGTCCTCTCTGCCAAAGCCAAACAAGAAGGAAGAAAGGAGGTTCTGGAGAATAGAAATAAACACACAGGGCTGGGAAAACGGGCTCTGCCGTTTCTGCAGCTGTGGAGTGGGGGGGGNGGGGAGCCCAGGGATAATTTGGACCATCTGCCCATTAAGAAAGCTGAACTTTCATTCTCTTATAAAGGAAGAACTCTTCCATGCCCTGAGCTGGC